>WOGR01000441.1:0-24668 GCA_015342045.1 Leptinotarsa lineolata | reverse complement strand
ATTAAAGTGTACAACCATCTACCCCCCACTCTGAAATCACTTACCACTTGCAACTTTAAGTTAAAACTCAAAGAAATACTCATTCGGACAGACTGAATGAATTTTTCAATGAAATTTTAGTCTAGTTTTAATGTTATATAATTTATTTATATCAATACACGCACTTTATACACCAAGTACTACCACTTTACCTCTATATAACTTCAATATTATTTTAAATATTATTTCAGAATGTACTCTTTTTAACTACTATTGTGACTTATCCTATGTCTGTGTGTGACTTTATTGGATTAATAAATATTATTATTATTATTGTTATTATTTATGGCGGTTGATTTGTCGGGGCGAAAATGTACTCATTTTATAACCATATTTCTTGATTTCCGTAGAATTAAAGGGACATTATGATGTCAGTTTCATGTAGAAGATATGGAAATATCCTTAGATTTGGGAAATAATTGATGTTTCATAAGAGGTTAAAAGTGAGAGACATGTGTGACTTAATCGATGCAGAGAAGGATGAATACGGTATCGAGGTGATACGTCGCCGGCGCAAGCATGACAGGTTCGGTGTTGTCGGTTGTAAAGTAGATCGATGTTTATGGGGAAGATGAAGCGTTAACGGCATGAAAGGTGAGGAATACGACATGTCAGAAGGACACTAAGTCGTATCTTTGCTAACCAAGTCAGCATTATCAGGAGAAGGAGGAGATTGTACAGAAAGGTGTCATGGAGTTACGTGTTGTGAAGTTAACGTTCGAAAAATTGGGAGAGTGAAGTATTCGGCAATGACATTTCAAAATACGTTGTTTTGCGTGCGTTTCGACCGTTTTGCGTACTTTCAGTCCTTAGAATCTTCGTTAACCAAGCTAGCATCATCAGAAGGAGGAGATGATACCCAAAAAACATAACAGTTGAACGAGGCTCTAACGTTTCTACATGCGATTCCTCAATGTGTACAGGGTGTCTCAGAATACATCATTTAGAAAAAACATGTCGGTTTAACGGGAGTGTAGCGTTTCAACGTGCGATTCCTAAGAGAAACGTCGACTAGGAGGGTCTAACGTTTTAACGTGCGTTCCAATTCGACCGTTTTGCGTGTGTTTCGACCGCTTTGTGTGCGTTTAGACCGTTTTGCGTACGTTTCGACTGTTTTGCGTGCGTTTATTTGTTATCGTTTTCATATCGTTGTACACCATCACTTTCAGTTACATTCAAAATGAAATTGACATAAAAACGATGTAACGTAAGTAGTTAGTAACGAAGCTGTAATGTTATAACGTGCGATCCCTAAATATGTACAGAGTGTTTCAAATAATATAATTTAAGAAAAAAAAATGTCGGCAATGTAACGGACATTAAGTGGAGTATACAGGGTGTGTCAAAGTATATCTGAAAAAATATGTTTTTCCGTTAATCAGCTGTCGCCCCTATTCGAACGACAACTCTCAGAAGTTGTGAAATTTAAGCGAGCTAAGGGCTAACGAGGTTTTACCTTTTAACGTGTGATTCCTAACACGGTTGCAGAATCATCCCACCTTCAACCAGATAAATTCTCTCGAGAAAAATATCTGGTCAAGGCCGGAATCGAAATTCCACAAAAACGTTTTATTGTGCTATCCCCAATGTGTACAAGGTGTATCAAAATAAATCATTGAAGAAAAAAATATGGCGGCAATGTAACGGACATTAAGTGAAGTATAGGGTGCGTCAGAATATATCATTTCATGACAGTTTAACGAGGCTTTAACGCTTAACCGTGCGATCTCTCAATGTATACAAGGTGTCCCAAAATACATCATTTAAGAAAAAAACTTGGCGGTAATGTAACACACATAGTATACAGGTGCATCAAAATACATCATTTAAGGAAAAAACATGACAGTTTAACAAGGCTGTAACGTTTCGTGTGATTCCTCCAAGTGTGTACAAGGTGTCTCAAAATACATCAATCAAGAAAAAACATGGCGGTGCGTCTAACTATACCATTTAAGTAGAAAACATGACATTTCAACGAAGCTGTAAAGTTTTACTATGTGATTCTTCAATGTGTACAGGGTATCTCAAAATACATCATTTAAGATCAAAACATGACGTGTGTGGAAAAACTACATCATTTAAAGAAAAAATATGACAGTTTCAACGTGTGATTCCTGAACGTGTCCAGGGTGTTTCAAAATACATTATTTGAGAGAAAGTCGGTTTAACGTACAATACCAATGAGAAACGTATAAATACTCAAAAGTGTCGGGGAGTTACGTGTTCTGAAGTTAACGTTCGAAGGTGGGGGCAATGGGAGAAGCGAGGTATTCAGCAATGACATTTCAAAATTCGTTGTTTTGCGTGCGTTCCGACCATTTTGCGTGCGTCTACCGCTCTGCGTGCATTCATTCATAATCGTTTCGTCGCCGTTGTCTTTTTTATAACCGTTTTCGTGTTCGTGATTTCTAAATTCGTATGAGAAGCATATATAAAGTTGTAGAGATCTTGAGAAAAATATGAAAATTTGATTATCCTCCTTTGAAATATCTTCACGTTTCATGCAAAAATAAACACATCCGATAATGAAAAAATCATCGTATACTAAAACATATGATATATTTTGGATTCCTTATGTTGAGGTTTCGAATCTGTCGAGAACAGGTCACTTCCGGTTTCTATTTCCGGTCATCCGATTTCGATTATTTTGACATCAATGGATTCGCATAGATGTCAAGAAACAAAATTAATCATTTTCCAAAGCCAAAAGGGCTTCATAACCTATTTACGTTATACTGTCCGCGACAGACCGATGTGAGTACTCATTTCAAATGATTTCATTTGTAGATTATGAAAAATATAATATCGAGCGACTAAAGTGTAATAGCATTAAAAAAATGACTGAAATGAAGCACTTCCACCAATTTCATTACAATCACAATTCTGCTCAAATCTCGAGAGAAAATAACATACAACTGTGATTACATATTATATGATAACATTCCTTACTTACTATTTCAAGAATGAATGAAAAAGGGATTTATACGCAAACAGTAAAAACATAGATGAGATGAAATGATGGAGTTCTGGCTCACATATAACCGAATTTGTATCCGCAAGCCTCAAAAATTACACTTTCAGACTCTGGAGTACTGGAGAAAAAGATTTTGAAATCGTTTACAAGGTAAATGGCTTATGCGTGAACTACGATGTATTACAGTCGATAAATTTCGACTCAATAAAAGAAACTATTCTGAACCCTGGACCCCTCATTGAAATTTCAAGCAAACAAATAAAACATTCCACAAAACACAAAGCCATTACCATTGATTTCACCAAAAATGTACAAACCCGTATGTCTGAAACATCGATTTCAGCCTACCTGGATGTTTATGCATTATGTATAAGATGAGTACACGAAATGAATTTCCAAATATCGTATTTGAAATTAAATGTCCAATATCAATCATCTAAACTAATTTCCTGAATAAATTCAAGATATAAAGTACAACTTTTCTTGAAACGTCACTACCGTATACAATTTTTCATTATTTCTAAATTCTCGTCAATCTTTTTCAATTTTGCATTTTGCATAACTCATTTGTTGACATTTGGGTTGGAGTTTTGAGATAAGATGTGGTAACAATTTAAATTGACAGACAAACACATTTCCTTTATTTCCAAAATATATTCTATGTATGTGAGTTGTTTTTTACCGACCTTGGATGTTTTAACGTGATGTTTCATCATCACTATGTATATAATTTCTCGTTATTGTATATTTTCGACAACTTTCCCTGAATAACATAAGTTTTTATTTTCAAACAAAGATATGTGCATTTTTTCATTTTGGTAGTATATTATATCATCGTTATAGACTGCAGCTGAATGAATTTCCTTTGGAATAATGCTTACAGAACGGCGTTTTTTTCTCCAATTTTGGAACACACCACCAAGAATCTTCAATGTCTTCCAAATTCACAACGGATGCGTATATATTGAATAGGTGCAGTCTGTCATCCAGAAAGGCTTTCTTCTGATGACCATGCACATGATATCAACATCATTCAGATATTTCTTGAAAATTTTGTCCAGTAGATGATATTCCACGGAGCCTGAAAAATACTTCAAACCATTATTGTTTCTTTCCACATACACAACGCGTTTTCTATGGTCTTTGCTCAAGAAGAAGAATGGTTTCGACGGAAGAAGCAGGAAATTTTCACATTGATTACCGACCTTAATGACAATCTTCTTGGAATGGAATTGTTGCTCAACAACAAATCCCTGAATATTGATGACTGCTAGTCTCATAATGTGCAACTATAGACTGATAAAATGGAAACAGCTGAGATTTGAAACTAGTTCTGGAAAGGTTGCTCAGATGGTATTGGATGCTGTTGTTGAGATGACACTGAAGTGATATTGCACACGTTAATGTATTGTGGAAAGCTGCTGAAATTGAAAGTTCGTTCTGGAAATGTTGCTGAGACGGTTTTTGGGTGCCTTCGGATACTGCAAACTTTGATGTATTGTTCTAAAATAAATTTGATTTTTAATACAAACATACACCAAAACAACAGTGAGGGTAATGTCTTTCATGAAGTGATGGTAAAAAATGAATGAAATACACTTATTGAAAAAAATCAACTTTCATTCAAAACAAGGAATTTAAAACACATTCTACACGTACTAAACAAAGACCAAGTATTATATGAAAACACTTTATACGGATCATATCTATGAATGAAAATTTTTGTGTCGAACAAAAAATATTGTATACAATCACAAACTCATTGCATCTTGAACGGAGAAAAAATAGAAAACAATACTTACCTTAATTTCATACAATTTCAAATGAAACGACACGACTTGGTTTCCCAATATCCATTAACCCATTGAACACAACAGTGTATTTTCCTGATAAATTCTACCAAATGAGGAATATACTCCTTCGTTACTCGGTGCGGCAGAAATGACACTTTTTCACCGAAATCCAACAAGACCGCCTCACCAAATTTACCTCTAACAATTTTGGGTGCCGATATCCTCTGCGGCGTCCCCACAGGCAAATCTGCTACTTTGATAATTGTCTTCCTCTTCACGACCGACCTTGCATTTAATTTTTGTAAATTCATCTGCGAAAAACCTAAAATGATAAAAATTTGTTTTGAATTGAACACTCATCAAACGACGACATAAAAAACTTTTGACTGAAATCATACAAAACATATTGAGGAATATTTTGGAAATTGAACAATTCTTACCAACTTCTGAATTAAATTACATTTGAATAAATTCATCTGAGAAAAAGTCAAAACACTTACTTTCAAATAGAATCGGTGCTCTTGTCACTAGTATCACTTTCAACTGATACAACCAACTCATTCCATCACGTAGGATGTATTAATGGTAAAATAAGTGATGACCTAATCTGAAAATAGAACAAAGAAAATAAAGAGTCTCTGTTTTGTCATTTCAAAACTGCGTATCTGCGAATATCGATTAAGCATCATTGATCCATGTCACCTTGGATGTGAATAGAAAAAAAAGTTGGTCATGACATATTCTTAAATAAAACAAAGAAAGTCTTTGTTTCGTCGTTTTGAGAAATGCATATATCCGGATGTTGATTCCGCATTGATATTGATCCACGTCACCTTGAGTATGAATAAATATGGTCATTAAACAACATATAACACACGAATTCTGCTTTTTTTTTGCTTATATTTGATGTGCTATATGTGATGATGCGGCTATTATTAGCGAAGATTCAACTCAGTGCCCTCTTGACATCGTCTTTGATTTTTTTTTGTCGATGAATTTTGCATTCGTTTCCCTTTCATTTGATGTGCTGTACGTTGACATCCAACTATCATTAACGACTATATGGCTTAGTTCCTGTTGCGCCATCTTTGTTTTTTCCCTGTCGATGGATTCTCTTTTTTTCCCTTTTATTTGACGTGCTGTATGTGACGATCCGACTATTATCAACGAAGATGTAGCTTGGTGCCCCTCTGACATGATGCGCCATCTTTGTTTTTTCTCTGTCGATGAATTCTCCTTTCTTTTGACGTGCTGTACGTGACGACTTGAAGTTTTTACAATGGTTATCTTGGAATTTGCAATTTTTTCTATGCTATTTCACATTAGGCACTCGATATTATATTTATCATAATCTACAAATTATATCATTTGAAATGTTGCTGCTAGTATAACTAAAATAGGTAATAAGGCCCTTTTGACTTCGGAAAATGATTAATTTTGTTTCTTGACATCTATACGAATCCACTAATGTCAAAATACTCGAAATCAGACGACCGGAAGTAGAAACCGGGAGTGACCTGTTTTTGACGGATTCGACACCTCACTTTAAGGATTCCAAATATATCATATGTTTTAGTATACGATGATTCTTTCATTACCGAGTGTGTTTATTTTAGCATGAAACGTAAAGATATGTCAAAGGTGGATAATCAAATTTTCATATTTTTTTCAAGATCTATACAACTTTGTATATGCTTCTCATACGAGTTTCGAAATTACGAACACGAAAACGATTACGAATGAACGCACGTAAAACAGTAGACGCACGCAAAATGGTCGGAACGCACGCAAAACAATGAATTTGGAAATGTCATTGCCGAATACTTCGCTTCTTCCATTGCCCTCACCTTCGAACGTTAACTCCACAACACGTAACTCTTCGGCACTTTTGAGTATATATACGTTTCTCATTAGGATTTCACATTGAAACGTCAGACTCCTGTTAAACCGACATGTTTTTTTCTTAAATGATGTATTTTGAAACACCCTGTACATACGTTGAAGAATCACACGATGAAACGTTATAGCCTCGTTAAACTGTGATGTTTATTCCTTAAATGATGTAGTTTTTCCATACACGTCATGTTTTCATCGTAAATGATGTATTTTGAGATACCCTGTACATATTGAAGAATCACATGGTAAAACTTTACAGCCACGTTGAACTGTCATGTTTTTTTTTAAATAATATATTTTGAGGCACCGCCATATTTTTGTTTCTTGACTGATGTATTTTGAGACACCTTGTACACATGTGGAGGAATCACACGTTGAAACGTTACAGCCTCGTTAAATTGTCATGTTTCTTCCTTAAACAATGTATTTTGACGCACTTGTATACTCCATTTAATGTCCGTTATATTGCCGCCATGTTTTTTTTAAATGATGTATTTTTGAGACACCTTGTATACATTGAGGGATCGCACGTTATAACGCTACAGCCTCATTACTAACTACTTACGTTACATCGTTTGCCTCTCAATCTCATATTGAATGCAACTGAAAGTAATGGTGTACAACGAAACGAAAACGATAACGAATAAACGCACGCAAAACAGTCGAAACGTACGCAAAAAGGTCTAAACGCAGGCAAAGCGGTCGAAACACACACAAAACGGTCGAATTGGAACGCACGTTAAAACGTTAGACCCTCCTAGTCGACGTTTCTCTTCGGGATCGCACGTTGAAACGCTACAATCCCGTTGAACCGACATGATTTTTCCTAAATGATGTATTCTGAGACACCCTGTACACATTGAGAAATCGCATGTTGAAACATTACAGCCTCGTTGAACTGTCATGTTCTTTTTGGGTAACATCTCCTCCTTCTCCTGATGCCAGCCTGGTTAACGAAGAAACGAACGACTGAAAGTACGCAAAACGGTCGAAACTCACTCAAAACAACGTATTTTGAAATGTCATTGCCGAATACTTCTCTCCCCGTTGCTCCATTTTCAAACGTCAACTCTACAACACGTAATTCCATGACATCTTTGGGTACCATCTCCGCCTTCTTCTGATGATGCTAACTTAGTTAACGAAGATACGATTTAGTGTCTGAATCGTCGTATTCCTAACCCTTCATGCTTAATTTTGAAACTAACAACGCTTCATCTTCCTCATGAACAACGATTTATTTTTCAACCGACAACACCGAACCCGTCATTCTTGCGCCAGCGACGTATAATCTCGAAAACATCTCCATCCCTCTCTGCATCTATTACGTCACACGTGTCTCTCACTCTTAGCCTCTTATAAAATATCAATTTTTTCCCAAATCTAAGGATATTTCCGTATCTTCTACATGAAACTGACATAATTTCCCTAAAACCTAATCCGTTAATCAGGAAAAATGAGTACATTTTCGCCCCGACAAAACAACCGCCATAAATATCAACAATTCGCAATTACTTCCAAAATCTTATGTTAGCGTAGAGACTAAGGAGAACGTCCACCACGGCGACGACCTGGGTTCCATTCTCACATCGACAAATTTGTTCAATTTAATTTCTCTCAGCTGCCGATGACCACGTGACTGGTACGTGACAAGGGAGCTCAGGAGTGAAGGCCCGAGGGGTGAGGCGCCAAGTCCACGCTCTTAACTTTGATTCTCTCCAATACTCATCCCATCCTTTTCTGCATCGATTACGTCACACGCTTCTTTCTTCCACTCACTGAAGTTTCTGTCTCTGGAACATTTACCAACGACGCGCGACCATGAAGTGGCCCAGAATGGGTGTTGTATCCCTACTTCTCTCATTTATGATCTTTAACTAAGTTGCTATCATCATAAGATGACGAACTGTCATTTTCAATTTATGATCTCTCGATACGCGTATCAAAAATTTCACAAAAATGTAATGTAGTAGAAGGGGCCGACTTTCAACGAGACAGAGTAGTCAGTAAGGAGACAGACTAGCTGCCAGTCACATGTCCCAACTCAGCTTATCACAATTCGTCAACGAGACAGACCAATCACAGCAGTTACTTTTTCCCGCTCATCAAGGAGACACCCAGGCACATGCTGTGTTTTCTTCAACCTGTCACTTTTAGTAACGCTCTTACGTCATCCAATCAAAGCTCGCCTCACTTTTGTGATGCCGCGACAGCCATGACGTCATAAAAAAAGTTTCCGTTGGAGAATCGAATGTAGGCCGCTGGAGTGGTAGTTTTTGTCCTTAGCCTTGACACCAACGAGGGATATTGAAAATAAATGCGAACTGTTGCTAGGGATGACTTCGTTCATTGAATTCATTTTCGAATTGGTTTTGTTTCCCGAAAAGTTATACAACACATTTGCAATCATGGTTTATAAAACGGAATTTTATTCACATCACCACATTTGCAATTATGATTTATAAAAAGGAATTTTGTTCAGTTCAATAATAATAAAACATATTTAGTTATTTATTTTCAAAGTTTGAGGTATTGGTGTTTTTCATGACTCGAATAGCATCGGCGGCGTTATCGCTGATAACGAGAGTTGTATGCGCTTGGAATGATACGAGAACAATAATACTTGGTTATACAAGGTGTGTGTGTCACGTTTAAAAACATGGTTGCCAACGTTAAAGATGTTAGATATGATGTTATTCAAAAGATAATGGTTTGTCAAGCTCACTGTTGCCAGCGTTAAATAAATCGTTGTTTATGGGCAAGATTGTTATATGTTGTTTATTGACCTTCGCCATTCATATCCAAGGTGACAGGAAGTAAACAAGATCATGGCCAGTGCTGACACAACGTCTGTACGACGCAGTTTCGCCAACTACGACACAAAGGACTTCTTCTTCTCTTTGTGCTATTTTTAAAATTGATGTAAACAAGATACAATGGATCTTTCATATCCATTGTTCTATTTTTTGTAAACATCAACATTTATTTTATTATTAATACCGTCCTGCGAGACGAAATAAGTTAGTTGCAGTTACATTAGATTCACAGATAGATATTAGAATTTCATTCAAGTATACGTTTGTACTTAAAAGTTATATTGTGTATTCTGTAACTCAGGGGAATTTAGTACTTTTTCCCCTTTTTCAAAATAAATATTTTTTAAAAACTTATATTTCCAAAGTGAGATATAACAAGATGTTCTCAAAATCAAGCATGAAGGGTTAGGAATACGACTCTATAATAATTGTATGATAATGAAAACGACAACATTGGTTTTTGTTCTCAAAAAGGTACATCAACACATTTGCAATTATGATTGTGTTCAGTTTAATAAAAATATAACATATTTGGCCATTTTGTTTTTATACTTTGAGGTATCAGTGTTTTTTCATGGCTTGAATAGCGGTAGCAGCGGCGTTATCAGAGGTTGTAGAGATAATGAGAGCTGAGTGTGCTTGAAATGATATGAGAACAATAATTGGTTATACAGGACGTGTTTGTATGTGTGTCGCGTTTTAAAACATGGCTGTTAATGTAAAAGAAAAAAAACATGTTTGTCATGATTTACAACGTGTGTGCAGCATTGAAAAAAAGCTGCCTTTAAGGTATACAGGGGGGTGTCAATCGTTAAAAAACCTTGGCGGTTGCTTGTCGAGAAGTCATAGTGTTTTTGTTTCAAAACACATAAAACAAATGGTTTACAGGGTTTTTTGTGTAGCGTTTAGAAACATGAATGTCAACGCGTTAAAAATGGTTGCTATGAGTTTATTTTGAAAAAGATGGGGTGTAATATGCTACAAATTTAACGCCGGAGTTCTGAATAAATTCAGAACTGGAGACCCCCAAAAGGGCATCCAGGGAGGAACGATAGGTGAAAAAGAAGTTGGTAGATCTGGAGAAAATTAAATGGGCCGTAGACTCATTGCAACCCTATAAGTCGCCGGGACCTGATGGCATTTACCCAGTAATGCTTCAAAAGGGAGCGGAAACTCTTCAAAAAACTGTGTATAATTCTCAGGGCAAGTCTGGAAATGTGATATATACAAAAAACTTGGAAACTGATCAGGGCCACCTTCAGGATATGATTCGGCAAAGGCTCTGAGACCAATCAGTCTCCATGCCATTTGTGTATGAAACGCTAGAAAAACTACTTAACAGGCATATCAGGGACGTACCACTGGCTATCAGACCATTACATCGAGACAGGACAGGTATGTCAACAGAAACAGCTCTATATCGGGTAACGGAGAAAGTAGAATATACTTTCAAAAACAAGGACGTACTTTTAGATGATTTCTTGGACATTGAGGGCGTCCTTAGAATCAATCATCCAGGCATCAAGGAAAAGAGGGATCGACGAGACAAGCTGTAGGTAGACAGACTGTATGCTTAGGGGAAGATTGGTATATACAACCATTATGGGGGAAACAGTGGTGGCATGGGTAGCAAGGGGCTGTTCTCAGGGAGGAGTTTTCTCCCCTCCTTTGTGGAACCTTGTTATGGACGAGCTCCTGTATCCTGGACTACAATGGGTATTAGGGTAATGCAGACGACTCAGTTATCTTAGTCCAGGGTAAATACAATAACGTAGTGAAGGATGCATGCAGCAAGATGGGCCGAGGAAGGAGGGCTTAATATATGCCCATACAAATCGACCATAGTAGCATTCACCAAGAGGACTTAAACGGAGGTTCTGGAATCTCTAAAACTTCGAGGTGAAGAAATACAAGTGTCAGGGGAGGTCAAATATCTGGGAGTGATTCTAGATTCCAAATTGACCTGGAACCAACACTTGGTTAGGATAAAGAAGAAAGCGGAAGTAACACTTGAGTCTAGCCAGACGCACCTATGGAAAAACATGAGTGTTGAAACCAAACATGATGTATTGACTATACACAATGGTGATTAAACCCATGATAACATTCACATCTCTGATATGGTGACCAAAGATGAAGCAGGCGACCGCTGTTAACAAACTAAGCAGGGTGCAAAGACTTTCTTTTCTGGCAATAACAGAAGCAATGAGAACAACCCCAACAGTTGCACTGGAGACACTTCTGAATCTACCTCCTTTACACTTTGTAATAATATGGGAGGCTAGGATGGCCCAATTCAGACTGAAAAATTCACCGAACTATAAACGATCGGACAAAACAGGCATTTAGGAACAAGTGGAGGAACACATCAAATATGTGTACGGACCACATGACACCGAAGTACACCTTCAACACAAACTTCGCGGCCAAAATCATAAGCCCTAAAGTGTGGACGACCATTAGTCATCTCGAGAATATGTTTGGGAAAAACACCTGGCATACAGATAGGTCAAAAACCAAACATGGAACGGGAGCTGGAATATACCGAGCGGATAGAAATCTACACTATAGCTATCCGCTAGGTCTATACACATCCGTCTTTAAGACGGAAGTGTATGCTATCTTGCAATGTACAAGGCTTATCGACTTGAGACCTCAACGAAATGAGCGGATCAGTATCTTAACAGCACTTGGAGCTCTGACAAACCCGAAAGTGACATCGAGACTGGTCTGGGAATGCCGAGAAGAACTGAATGAACTTGCAAACAGGAACAAATTAACTTTGTACTGGGTGCTAGGACATTCAGGAATCACAGGCAATGATAAAGCTAATGAATGTGCAAAACACGGATCATCAACTCCAAATATGGGTCCGAAACCAGCTCTGGGGGTACCAAAATCATTGATACGAAATCAGATTAGGACATGGACCAACAAGAAGCATACAGAGTACTGGGCAAAAGTACCTGGCAACAAACACGGTAAAACCTTCATTAGAGAACTGTCCGAGAAAAGAATCGAAGAACTACTTCAACACAGTAGGGATCGACGTTTGTTTGAAGGAGAACAGTAGGGAACAGTAGGGATCGGCTCAGAATAATTACAAGACTACTAATCGGACACTATTCGTCTCTGATAGACAGGTCTACACATTTTATGCGAATGTGAGGCACTGAATCACAGAAGGCAAGCAATATATGGACGTGCAAAATTATGTCCAGAAAAATATGACGAATTGCCAACACGGAACCTGTATAAACTAGTACAGGGAACAAGACTGATGGAATGGGTGTCATGAAAAGACGGGAGAATAAACACAATGAGCCTACAAGGCTGCAGTATTTTCCGTAGACTTGGAAGAAATGGACAAGTCAGGTAACTATTAAAAAAAAAGTTACATAATGAGTTTATTCAAATATTGTTAATTTCAAGGATAGGTGTGTTCGAAAAACAAAAGATTGTTTTTCAATCAAAATGGTTTATTTTTTATATCTATAAAGTACAGAATCACGTTTTTGTTTAGTAAAGTTGGTTCGAAAGACTTTTGTTACATCTTTGGTGATGACAGAGTGATCAGGATTCCGTAAAATATTTTTTGTTGTTATATACTCGTCAGGCGTTTAGTTAAGAACCATGTCTCTGAGTTTTTCAAAATTAGCTTGCTTATACTTGTTATAATTCAAGGTTATTCCTTTGACTTTGATTATATCAAACGTTTTATTTCGCATCGAGGAATATAATATACACGGTATGCGTATAATTTTTGTCCACCAGAGACAAAGTCTATTATGTAGCTATGCTTTTCATATTCAGACAATCCATCAGTCATTTCACCTAAAAAAAAACCTTAAGGTACTGTCGCTTTAGTACAAACTCCGCCCACTCAGAACGAACAATCGGAAAATGTGGAAAAAGCTGTTGTTCCATGATATTTCAGCTTGGTTTATGAAAATCAAAATGTGGAATATCGTTTCCTAAGTGCTAGGAAAAATCTTTTGCAAGATCGATAGTACTCGTTTATTTTAAACAGGGAAAAAGCCGATTTTATGGTAAATGGCTTTTTCAGTTATTTAGCTAGGGAAATCGAGCTTTCTTCTAAGAAGTATCGATAGAATTTCTCGGTAGATATCGTTTGACACCTGAATCGTATTTCTAACGTGAAAGGGTCGAATTCTATTTAGATTTTTAGTTGAAAATTATAACAATTTTCAAACGCAAATTTCAGGCAGAAGGACCAGTGATATTGAAAAAGTTTATTTAACTTTTTGATTCAACACAGCGAATTGTACTCAAAAATGAAGAAAACATTTTTGAGAAAGTTCGCGATTCCGAAGATTGTCGAATGTGTACGAAGGCCGTTCGGTTGTTTACCAATAAGAACACATTCCAAAATAATTCTACGATTTTCAAGATGGCTTCTGATTGGCTGAGAAAAATCGAGTGATTGAAAGGCCCTTCCATCGTTTTGGGACAAACATTATTTCTTTCCGAACCGCTGATTGGGAGGAGAGAATTTGTTCCTTTTGTATAAGGATAGGAGCGCTTAAGCATTGTTAGATAGTCGACTTCGAACTTGGGCCTGTGCTGAACGCTATTGGAAATAGACGATTTTCTCAGGAATATTTGCTGGAATTTAAGCTTTTGAGGAAAAGTTTGCAGAAATTTGAGATTTTTTGGAAAAGTTTTCGAACCAAAAAACTTTGAAAAGTCTACAAAGTAGATCTTATTGAATTGAATTCGGGAACACTGCATCTCGAGTTCTTTTTAGAGCTCAAGCGAGATAATATTGGGAGTGTCAGAAAGCGGAACTTGGAAGAAATTTTCAATTGGAGAAGCTACGGTAGCAGTTTTTCGGCGGAATTTTTTGGAGTTTGGTGATCCAGTGAATCTTTGGTTATCCCTGGACATAGTGAAGATTTCAGGGAAGGAGATTACTATTTTGTAGAAATTTGATAGTGCTAATTCTGGTTTTTCTACTGTTCAGATTCCGGCTGGACTCGACGCCGGAACTAAACGGCTCCTAAAATCTTGCAAAAAAAGAGTAGGTCCTCTCTAAAGTTGCCCACTCTCAGGTACCGATCACCTTGCGGTGTTAAACGATCTGGTATAAAGAGATTAAAGCGGGGAGGTCAAGACATCATTAGATTAGTCCTTCGGACTGTCGACTCAACGTTACCGTTGGGACCTTCCAGGACAACGATACCTATCTTCCAAATCCTGCGGGCGCCCCTCATCCTAGGGTGCAGTTCAACCGTTAGGCTCCTTGTTCCTAATCACTAGCTCAGTTCACCCTTCAGGCCTTGGTTAGGGGAAATAATTTTGCGACCTAGGGTGAACTTAAAACTTAGATTAACCGTGAATCCTACCCTCTATCTCTTTCCAAGCCAGAGTCGCTCTAGGGAAACTTTGCAAACCGAAATGCAGAGTAGGGCAAGACAAGCGCGAGAGCAGCTTGCAAGTGATGCGACAGTGCCAAATCGCGAGGCCAACCACTTCGGCCAATCAACTTTGTATTCAGACAATCTTAGTCGCCTGAGTGCGACTCCTACAGAACGACGCGGAACCCCCTGGAATCTGTGTTCACAGGACACGGTATTCCGCGAACTCCAGCGGAAATGGCTAGTCTGCGGCTGTCTTCTGCAAAACGAATCTCTTTCGAGAACGAGGACATCAGTGCCTCATTCCTGGTCGCAGAGCGACACACCCTTGGCACTCTCTATTCGCCTGCAAGACGAATAGATAGAGTCACCGAAACGCCTCAAAGGACACAGACCTCAATACGCGAAAATACTGCGGAATTCAATGCTATTCTAAACCGAATTATGGAATTTAAAACACCGGAAAAGCGACACAAGGATATCTTCCAAGAAGAAACCTTCGCCAAAGAACGTCAGGAGACGTTACTCCAGGAACATGGACGTCGTCTCCGAAAAGAAGTGGCCTCCAGGACGAAGAATGAATCAAAGGTGAACCTTCGCCAATTATTAGACATGCGAGCTGAGCTGTCTATACCGAGATCGGCCACCGAGCCAAGAAGGCAAATGAATTTTTATGCGGGGCAAACGGAAACAGGAGTTTCGAAACAGAAATTTTTGGGATATGGGATGCGCCGAGATGCCCCCAGGAGGCGGCCATCAGGAGTCCCTGGAACGAGACGGACACCTTGCGCATTAGCGCGCAGCGAGTCCAGTACGAGCGTGGAACTGGCGCCCTGGCGGAAGAGCTAGGGGGTGGAGGTAAGCTAGGGGGTTGCCCTGAAGCCAGAGGAGTCTTGGGGGTGACTTCATGGCCGGGCCAGTCCTTCCCAACCAATACCCAGATGAGCAGCAGGCTAGCCGAACCACAACCTAACGTTGTACCTTAATCGAATATGGGACCCGAAATCCCTGAGACCCAGGTCTGGGAGGCTAGCAGGCCGTTACAACGAACGGGGTTGTGAAATGAAGGGAGCGGTGCACGCAGGCACGTTTTCCCCGCACCCAACCCTACTTTAGGACAGTACATCATACATTCCAGGAAGTAAAATATAAATAACAAAATCTGTATTATGATAAAACACCCTATCATCTTGTTTTTCCAAAAAATTACATAATTCCAGTCTAGCTTGGGCGGTGCTATACGCTGCCAACACTACGTTCACAGTTTGAAGAGGTTTAGAAACTTTATCTCCAAAAGTCCAATTAACAATTAGAGTATTATCATACACTGGAAAAATGATGTTCACTTCAATGAATGGTTTTGATAACATGTCAAGAAATTCAGCAGCCACAGAAACTATGAAAGTTTTTTGTTGGTTTTCCCTTTGGCCTGATTTTCCCCAGAAAACTTGTTATAACACTTTTACCAATTTGTCAACGTCCAGGATTTTTTTCGCTTTCTTCAACACATAAGGTAATACCTTCTTTGTCATAATAATCTTGAATATATTTATTTTTTTGCTGATCTAATATACAATCAGAGGGCCAACCTGACGCTTGTTTTTTGATTTTCAAAAACTTGGAAATATATTCAGAAAATAGACCACCTGACTTCATTTATTACCCAAGTACCAAAGAGAACTCATTCTTCTTCATAAATGTGAGTACATTCAGCATCCATATGTTCACAATACGATCGATAAAGGGGGAACATCAATTAACTATTTATTTTCACTTGTAATATGGAGTGATATAAATTTTGAGGAGGAAAAACTTTACATTTTATAATAGCATCAACGGCATTCAAATTCTTCCCGAACAAAAACTTCCGGATGACCTTCAGCGTACTTTCCGTACTTATTTTTTGAATGGATATAGGCTGCACACATCAACGTGTTTAATTGTTTCACTTTCCTTACATTTGTAATATAATTTTGTAGCGTCAGTTCGACCACCATAGAAAGCATCATGGGGGTTCAAAGGTAATTGAGAGAGTAAGGGGCGTTTTTCACTGAAAATACGCAATTCTGGATTTTCCAAAAGCTCTTTTCGGAAAGAACACTCCCATTTTTCTATGACTTCGTAACCAAGCTGCCGCAAACACATTTCTATAGTAACATTAGTGTCTTAGAAAGTTTAGTCGTCGCGTTTGGGAATAACAACCATGAAACTCGAAAATTTGTTTTGTTGCCTCACAAAAACCATCAACTTTCATAATTAACATGGATGCTTCAGACTCTCGACCAGCATGTTGAATCTTAATACCTCTTTGTCTCTCCCCCCACAATAACCATTGAAAGGCTATTTTCGACTGATTATCATACCATCTATATTCATTTTTAGGTATGTATCCTATGGTGTTTGGTTTCAAAAAATTTTTCCTGAATATTGTGTTGCATGTCCCTGGTAATGTAATGGCCTCTGTAATGGATCCACACCGCCTTCTTGTATCATCTGTTCTCTGAACTTGAGATACGCTAAAGAAAATATTTCCACATTGCTTATACAATATTCTATCAACTCTGTCTGAAAGTCAAATACATAACCCTGTTCAGATAATTCTTTGTGCCATTCAAAGAGTTGTTTTTTAGGGTCCTTGTCTTCTTCGAGAGTAGTTGTATACTTGATTGATCGGGTCATAATATTGTAGAGCAGGTAATGGTCCAACATAATTCGTTTTCAGCTTTATTGAAAAGGTGTTGAAAGTAATCTTTCTTCACGCCATCTAACCCAAAAGCTTTGGGTAATTTAGCTAAAGGCATCGGAAAGTAGTTGAGTGAGTCAGTGAACTTCAAATTCCCTACAGACATCAACAACAATTTCGTTCTCTGGGTTATGGGCTCTGATTTGAGATTTGTTTATGTCAGTATATAATTTAACATGAATTGTTTGTCGTATAAACCCCCAGCCTGGCCAACAACGATGATTTGTTTGAATTGTACGCGTTGGTTCATTATATACTCCATGAACCGGTCCACAGGTTGTATCTTCAAAACTTGTTGTTTGACACCACAACATATTTTTATGTCTGTCCCCAAACAATTTTCACAGTGTTGTCGGTACACACACAAATTGGGTTTATGGAGTAAAGATCCATCTAATAATATTTCTTCCTGGGTACTTTCCAAGTAATAAAAAATGAAAAGTACCCTTGAAATTGATGGTTTGCCGTTATCCAGATATGAAACATCTGCGTGGGGTAACTTTGAATTCTTTGCATAATTTACAAAAAAATTTCCCCACAAACATGCTGTCTGTTTTTAAGAATCGTTTTGAGGTACTTCTCGCAACACCTTATCTGCTCTCAAATCTTGGCAGCTATGTGTTTATCAAAACATTCTTGACCCCTAAAATCTCTGTTACAGACGGCGCATGATATTTTCTTTTCGTTAGGGCATCGTGCTGACACGGTGGACAAGTTCTGTCACACCTGTATTTCTCAACAAAATACGGCAGTCAACGAAACTATCACATCATAGTGATTATTGTGATGTAGGAGGTTGATATTTTTGGCCCTACCAACTCCCTCATAAAAATAAACTCGACCTTTATTTCCATATTCCTATACAGTGATTGTGTTATCAGCCAAATAATCCTGGAATTTTACGAGTTCACCTCTACCCCCCCTCTTTTTCAGGTATCTCCACTTTTCTTCTATAAATCTAGGGTACGGCACGTTTGCTCACTTATGACTTCTCGGATTTTTTGTTTATATGGGGCCTTGTCCGCATAGGCTTTACCAACCACTAATGCTCTAGTAAGGCAAACATGATCATTATTTTCAATTACTATAATTCCCTTACGTTTGGCACATTATTTGTCAAAATTATTATATTTTCCGCTGTGACCCTGACCTTTGGGAATTTCACAGTAGTTGCACTGAGTCAAAATGTCTCAGTGTCTAAACCTGTCGAGATCGACTGATAAACAAAACAAATCATATTTCATATGTCCTCAAATGATACTTCGGAAACGCGGCTAAACTCTTTCGAGCAAAACGTAAAACCAACTTGGTCCGTGGCTTCTGTAACTTGTGTTACTTTTTGTACAATATCTTTCATGGTGTTTTTCGCACAAACAAAAGGGTTTACGTCCTTAGGTGTTGACTTGAGTTTGAACTCTAGAATTCTACCCGTCAAATTGAATATAATAATTTTCTTCACTGTATCTTTCATAAATGAAAAATTTTCCATTATAACATTTTTGGAAAATTTTAAAAATTCTACTCAAAGCGTGATCTTATACTGGGAGATACTGTAAGAGCACAATGAGAACATCTTTGGCGTGCTCTTATTTTTATAGAGATGGAAAGTGGACGTGGTCTAAAGATGTCACGTGATTATTTTTCTCAAAAATGGATTTGAACCAAAATATTAAAACTTTCGAATAATTATTCATTTCGTATATATTATCGTAGTTTTGCATCAATCCTCGGTGCAGGCAAGCTACTATTTTTTGAGTTATCACTTGTGGTTTAAAATGATAAATATTCTCTAGAATTTATTCCGGAAACTATTATGCATGTTAGGTATTTGATTATAAATTTCAGAAACTCATTTTGTGTTGTAGTTTTGCCATTAGTAATATTTTTTAGATTCACGACGAGTTGATTATACACAAAAACAAGGTGTGGTCACATCAAAAAGTTGGGTCTGGCCTAGAACACTTCATTATGAGGGATTACGGGGTTCTGCAAAGTTCAAGGTAAATATTTTGTTATTTTCTATGATCTTTTTTGCTATTCCATATCAAAGTTTAAAGTTGTATTCGTTCGAAATTGTGGAAACATCTTCAGGTTGATAATGTTTTGTTTATTCATTATTCTATAGCTTTGTGATTCAACTATTATTCATTTTCCGACTTTTGTATGGGTATTGATTAAATAAATATAGCGTTATAAGTATAATTTCGTGGGTGAATACTACAACTACGTAACTACAAATCAGCTGTTTAGGGAAAAACCGAAATCAATGTTTTTTCAGATTTTGATAGATGATTGAACGTAATTTTAGCAATATTCCTTAATTTATTTATAGATACATAAATGTTCAAATTGAATATTTTATGAAAGAACAGTGTTTTTGTTTGTTTCTTATTCATTTTAGGAAATCAAACTTCTAGATAAATTTAAAATTCTAAGTAACACCTGTGAACTGTTTGCAACAGTTACCTAATTGTAATTTGTTTTGTCCTTTACTTAATAAAAGCTTTTCTTTACAACTATCTATATTTTGACAAAAATTTGTAGTTATTTATTATAGTATTCTACCCACGATTGAGCAATATTAAATTATGTTCCATATTTTTGTTCAAAGTTCTAGTCATTCAAAATCATGAAACCATTGCCCTTGTTTACATTTCACGCGGAAGTATTGTGGTTTTATTAAATACTGATAGCGCAACAATAAACGTTTTTTTCGCACGCTGACACCACATATTCCAGTTTTTCACACGCTGTCCCTACATACTCCAAACATTTATATAAGTCTTCTTTTGATAATAATGATAAAAATGCTTCGTTTGGTTCCCGAGGAATTTATAACCATGCGTTGCTATTGTAGTTCCCCAATAGTTGGGAAAAAGTCAACATATATCTTGAAACATTTAAGATGTCCCTATCGTAAAAGACTATTTAGAAAAAAAAAAACATTTTTGAATCATATTTGTAAATTCAAAGAAAATTTTTATGTGTTGAATTTTACACAAAAGTGTGTGTTATTTTTCAAAATATACCAAACCTATTTTTAGATTGAAAAAGATGGACATGTAGACCACTGATTTCGAAGGATTGTAGAAACACTAATTGGGGAGAAAACAAATGTTTAGATGTACTAGGAATGTACAGGTATGTAGCTGTTATCGTATTATGTTTTCGACATTACGATCGCGATGTATTCAAAATATTTTTTGGTGTATATTTACCATTTTGTTTCAGAAATGTGTTTACAATCTATTCATTTTTAGATAATCTAATTGGTTTCTTGTGTAGCGAATCGAAAGTTATTGTTTTATCGCCACAGTACAAGCGTCACTTTCATACAATATCTCAGAGTGTGAATTTCTTTTACGAATCGAAATTTTATCGGAAAATTTTCAATTCTTTTCACTAATAATTAATTTGGTTGAATGTTATCAAGATGCTGACCTACTTTTTGTAGTATTTTCAATAGATCATTTTCTGTTTGGTATCAATATATGGTTGGGGGATAATTAGGATGAGGGTGATTTATTCAAATTCAGTTTTCTATTGATGGTGAAATATTTTATGTTGAGAATTCATATGTAAATGAACAGGAAAGCTCAGGGGTATTTTCAGAAGAGGATATTTTTGAATCAGGAAGTGCTTCGTTTGTTTTCACCCCCAACCCTCTTGAAAACGTCATTTTGTTCATTTAGGTGAATCATTATTAGGGGTATACTCCAACCTCTTCTTAAATGAATTTATGTAGAGAACCTTACTTTTTTGTTGTTTTTAAAGGTGGCATAACATAAAAGATATTTTGCGGGGTATTTTGAAAGAAAAAAATCCTACTACACGGTGTACGTAAAATCCGGAGTAAAACAAAAAAAACATGGTCTGGAATCTGAGATAAAAAAAGAACATAATCAAGGTATATATATATTTCCTATTTTGAATCTCATCGACTATGATAATTTTGTTTTTCGCTTGGTCTTTAACACAATAACACAATAATAATATAGCTTGAATAATTTCATTGACACATAAAAAACTACCTTCTCTCTCTCTCTCTGTCTTGAAATTCACACATAAGGTGAATCATATGTTTGTTCAAAATTTTCAAAATCTTGTCTTGTTTGAATTTGTTAATCGATTAAAAAAATCATTCGTTTCAGTGCTCCGAAAGGAAAATTTTATTCTATTCCATAAATTATCCAACAAATATATAAAAATGTTGCATATTTTTCGTCATACATTTTGAGGATGGAATTTTTTTATTATCCCTTCTTGTACGAGAAATCTCGGAGAAATCTGGCAGGGGTTCGGGTAGTGGGAATTCCTTTTATCCTCATCCTGCACAATAAGATGTTTCATTCCAAGCAACTACTTACAATAATGTTCTCGATAACTATTAAACTTGGGCAAAACTGTTATCATAAGAACATTTCAAGTAATATCCTACACTGAGCCATCGCTATAAGATTCTCTCATTAAAAAATGGTGTAATTTTTGAACCCTGACTTCGAAATATATGCCTGAGCTACATATAAGTCTCTTATATCACTTATGCAGTATTTGATCAACTCTATTTTTTTTTTGAAAATCGTTCTGAAAATTTTCCTGTTTCTGTGTCTTTTAATTTTATTTTTCTTCATCATTTTGAAGAATTCAGTTGGCTGATTGACAATAGATGTTTTAGTCTGACTCTCAGGTTGACCAACATGAGTTTAGCAAATTTCAAAAAATGTTTTTTATAAATAATTTCACAAATATTACATCTAAATATTTTTACACCGTTTTGAACAAATATATATTCTACTATTAAAACTCTACCAATATACTTATTATTGTCGCTTCATAATATTATGGAAAAATTTGAAAAACATACATCAATATTTTCCCCACAATCACATTTGAATGACTTTGAAATGTTTGTAAGTAACTCATACGCATTTTTAGTACGCATCTGTTTCAAAATAGTTTTTCAAATTTTTATAGTGCACAATTGAACCTTATCGCTACAAAATTCTCTCATTGAAAACAAATTGTGTAATTTTTGAACTCTGACTTCTAAATACATCACTTTTGCAGTATTTGAACAACTCTTTTTGAAAATCGTTTTGAAGGTTTTCTATTTTTGTTTTAATTTTTGTTTAAGTCATCATTTTGAAAAATTTGGTTGACTGAATTGACTATTTTTGAACCCTGACTTCGAAATATAGGCCTCAGCTATATATAAGTCTCTCACTACAGCACTTATACAGTATTTGAAAAATTCTTTTTTGAAAATCATTCTGAAATGAATTCAACATGAACTTAGCAAGTTTCAGACAATGTTTTTTTATAAATAATTTCACAAATATTACATCTCAATATTTTTACACCGTTTTGAACAAATATGTATTTCACTATTAAAACTCTACCAATATACTTATTTTGGAGATATTGTCGCTTCATAATATTATGAAAAAATTTGAAAAACATACATCAATATTTTCCCCTCAATCACATGTGCTTGTAAGTAACTCATACGCATTTTGAGTACGAATCTTGTTTCAAAATAGTTTTTCAAATTTTTATAATGCACAATTGTACCTACCTTCTCACTACAAGATTCTCTCATTAAAAAATGGTGTAATTTTTGAACTCTGACTTCGAAATATAGGCCTCAGCTACATATAAGTATCTTACTACATCACTTATGCAGTATTTGACCAACTCTTTTTTTTAATCGTTCTGAAGTTTTTCCTATTTCTGTGTCTTTTAATTTTTGTTTTCATCATTTTGAAGAATTCAGTTGGCTGATT
Source organism: Leptinotarsa lineolata (assembly GCA_015342045.1). Taxonomy (NCBI): domain Eukaryota; kingdom Metazoa; phylum Arthropoda; class Insecta; order Coleoptera; family Chrysomelidae; genus Leptinotarsa; species Leptinotarsa lineolata. Next base: position 1,246 of record WOGR01000441.1, on the reverse strand, counting down.
GATAAATATTAGATGTTTCAGGTTGATTCTCACGTTGACAAATCTCACCTTTTTATGCCTAATTGATCATATGCATGAAAAGTAACCATCATAATTTACTCTGATCAATCACTTTGAGTGTCCAAGAATGAAATAGTTTTCAATTTCCAACCATTGAAATTTCTACACACACACAAATCTGCGCACAGGTTGTGACAAGTTGAGTAACTAGTTGTATAATGACGTCACACAGATTATTGTTTTCTTATCTCATTCTATGGAGGTTCTTGCGTGTCGGCATAATTGTTTACTTCACACAAAACGAATTTAATATAAATTCCTCCCCACTCGATATCATAAAAACTTTTTTACGCTTTGAATTGGCTTATGGAATTTCATTCTGGTCTAAAGAAATTTTTGATTCCAATTCCTATCACAAAAAAATGGTTTACTGCCTGTGTTTTTTTCGATGCGATTTTTTTGACAAAAATGTACGTTTTAACGCATAGAATTTTTGACATTTTTTGAAGCGTTATTTCGTGTAGTTTTAACATTATTTTTCGTAACGTGTTACAATGCAAATCATATGGGTTTTTGCAAAAAAATGGCGGTTTAAAATGCGGTTTTTTCGATGCGATTATTTTGACAAAAATGTACGTTTGAATGCATAGAATTTTTAAAGCGTTTTTTCGTGTCGTTTTTTGCATTATTTTTCGTAACGTGTTACAATGCAACTCATATGGGTTTTTGCAAAAAACGGCGGTTTAAAAATACGTTATTTCCGATGCGATCATTTTGACAAAATAGTACGTTTAAACTCATCAAATTTTTGACATTTTTGAAGCGTTTTTTTCGTGTCATTTTTGCACTATTTTTCCATATTAAACCCCATCCTTTTCAAAATACACTCATAGCAACCATTTTTAACGCGCCTCAAACTTTAAAAACAAATAACTAAATATGTTTTATTTCTTGGCATAGATATGTGGATGACGTTTTGGTATGTTTCACGGGTACTAAATGACAATTAAATAATTTTCGTAGGGATATTAACAAAATTCATGAAAACATTAAATTCACTATTGAAGTAGAAGCAGACAACTCAAACTCAATCAATTTCTTGGACTTATTACCAATTAGTAGCATGAACAACAAATATGATTTTTCAATTTATCACAAACCGTCCTATACATTACGATTTTACCCATATCAACACAAAGTAGCATCTTATAATAGCATGATTCACAGATTAGTCACTGTACCTTTC
>WOGR01000440.1:0-25743 GCA_015342045.1 Leptinotarsa lineolata | reverse complement strand
ATAGACAGGGTCTCCATAATTGATGGTCGATAGGATAAGCGATTGTGAAAGTAGCTTTTTTGTACTAAGGGACAAGCTCTGTCTATGTGGATACAGGACTTTGAGAGTGGCATAGGATTTAATCATAAGCTGTTTCACATGTGTGTTGAATTTTAGATTTTGATCGAAAATGACGCCTAGCTTTTTCGCAGAGTCAACCGATTTTAGTATTTGGTCACCTATCTTCAGTTCCATATTGTCTTTAACATATTGCCTAAGTTTCAAGTTGCCGAAGAACAAAATATAAACTTCTGAATAAAATCAGAGAATCTTAGTGGCCAGCAGAATGTTTCAATAAAAAAAAAACACCTTTCATTAATTTCAGTATTACCAACTTTTCAAAATTGTCGTCAGAGTATTAATGATTGGCTACCGGACGGGAGCTGGTAAACAGGGTCCTCATTTTCAAATCAGTTTAACTCTCAAACCGAGCAAAAAATCGGACCTTTCTCTTATTTTACTTCCAAAACAGCCAGTGACATTCAATTTTCCTCGCGATGTAAAAATGGGGTATGGCTTGAGAATTCTGAATGTTGATCGGAATTGTGACTTCTACTCACTCACATCAGAAAAAGATGGCGACTCGCAATTAATTTTTTCTAAACGAATTGAAGCCAAAAAATCAAATTCTATGAAAATCAAAAGAATCAATTTTGGATGATATTAAATAATATAAATGAGCCAACCAGAATCCCTGACCGTGATGGAGAATATGCTAGTCTTCTGGATCCATGCCTAACAACCAATTCAGAAATTTACACGATCACCGTAAGGTGTTCTGACCACAAACTCATTTCAGTGTTGAGTGAATTACCGTTAAATGTTGGGGAACAATCTAAGTCGCGCAAAGTTTGGCATTTCAGATCTGCTCAGTGGGAGGATCTTCAAGACCATTTCTGAAATTTCCCGTGGTTAGATGTTTGTTTCAGCTCTAACGATCTATCAACGTGTGCTTCTTGAGTCACGGAAGTTATTCTATCATCCATGGATGCATACATTCCTTTTTCAATGAAACGAACTTCTAACGGCAAACCTTGGTTCAATAAAAATTGTTGCCTTCAAAAATCACGCCTATCGGCAGTGGCGCAAGAATCCCAGTGCCGAAAACCGAACAAGGTTTGTTAATGCTTGCAACAGCTGCAAACTTAGAATAAATAAAAGTAAAGAACTTCACAATCAGAGAATTAGGGATAAATTGCTTGTCAATCCCAACGGGTCTAGATCATTTTAGTCGGTAGCTAAAGCTGTTAATAAAAACTTTAAGAAATCCACTATTCCACCACTATGACAAGCAGATGATTCAATTGCAACTACAGCCATAGAAAAAGCGAATCTACTAGCTGAACAATTTGCATCTCAGTACACAGTCGATTTTTTGGGAAAGGTAGGTACTACCCACTATTCCCACACTAGAATCCACAATGCCAGAAATTACTTTTCGACAACGTCTAGCCAAGGGAATTTTCAAACAGCTCAATATCAACAAGGCGTCTGGTTCTGACGAAGTGCCCGTCACGGTACTTAGAAAATGCACAAGTGAACTTGCACCAGTATTTCGCAGACTTTTCAACCTGTCTTACAAGAAAGGGGTGTTTTCTTCTTGTTGGATGATTGCTCGCTTTCAGCCTATTCCTAAAACGGGCAAAAAAAATCTTCCAAATAACTATAGACCAGTCGCTTTGCTATCAGTGATATTAAAAATCATGGAGAAAGCCGTAAACCACCATATCCTTAAATGTTTGGAAGGCTCCAACATCTTGGGCGATCATCAATATGGCTTTTGGAAATTAAGATCAACAGGCGACTTCCTGTCGTATGTTACCCATATTTGGAATAACGCAATCGAATAACATGAAGAGTCAAGAGCTGTTGCGCTGGATATCTCCAAGGCCCTTTGACCGTGTGTGGCATGAGGGTTTGCTGGCCAAACTTCGATGACATGGCTTGTCGGATCATTTCTGTGTATGACTCTCCAGCTTGCTGAAAGAATGTTCCCTGCAAGTGGACGTCGATGGATATCTTTGGAATACTTTTACCATTAACGCTGGTGTTCCCCAGGGATCCATATTGTCTTCAACCCTCTTTTAATTGTATATTAACGACTTATTGGAAAAAACCAAGAATCCAATATTCGTCATTCCATTTGGATTCCACGACATCGGCTGCGGATGCACATCTTCACCGGCAGCAGGAAGTTGCATATCTTAAGTTCAGGTTCAATTCAATGCTACAAAAAGCTAGACATCAGTTTTCTTCAAAAAGATAAATGTCCCCGACCCGGATAGAATAATGTCAGAACAGACAATTCCGCTTTCCGCTTCGATAAGTTTGTTGAGGGTTAAATTGGACACCAATATGTCTTGGCACAATCATGTCGGTGGAATTGCAAAGGCTGCTTCTCAAAAGCTTGGAACACTATTTCAAGCCAGAAAACTGTACACACCTCAGCAACTTTTGATTGTTCTCCGCCCCTAAGAATACCCTGAAGCTGCGAAATTTCATTCAGAAATGGGCCATCCGACTGATTGGAGACGCAAAACATCACTTGCAATCTTAACAGTCTGGAACATCGAAGGAAGGTTGGAGATTTGTCTCTCTTCTATAGATACTTTCACGGGAAGTGTTCAAGTGACTTGGCAAATTTGATTCCACCAAGAGCGGTACATATTAGAAATACGCGACGGACTGTGGCTACTCATCGTTTTGAGGTTCAACTCAGTACACCTCGAATTTCATTTGGAGAACTGCATTTATGTTGAATAAACTTCCTGAGAACGTTTTTCCACATGTATTTAATCTTCAACTACTCAAATCCAATGTGAATCGGTATTTTAGCACAGACATCGCTCTTGGAGCGCTTTAAGGATATTCCTGTAGTGCTTGTGTTTTGTCCGTAAAAATAAATATGTCAAACTCTGGATGAAACATACCTACATTGACTGTGATATGAATGAATCGTCGACACCTTAAAATGATTAATAATATTCGTGTTGTTAAAGACGAGTTAACAATGAAAAGATTTTCATGCTACGTCAGTAGTTCCTTGTTATGCATATTTCATAAACTGGTATTATAATTGTCAGACATGAATTATTTCAACGTGTACAGTGTCGTTTACGTGTTCTACACATTTCTTCCTTGCTTCCTCTTTTGCTCAAATAACGTCGAAGTGATCGGTTCACTTTTGGATTACTTCAACAAAATGTGTGAACATGATCTAAAAAAAATTAGTGAAAGGAATAAAATAATTTTTGATTTCGATGAGAGAGTGAGTGCGCGCAATCGAGGCGACCTTGGCCGAAGTTGCGTTGCTCATTTGTCTGGGTAATTCAGTCAAGGTTCGAGTCGTTGAACTTGCTTCCTCGCACCAGCTCCCTACCACGACAAGGTGGAGTCTGAAAGGCTCTAAGCCAATCAGTACACTCGTGTTGGGCTGCTATTGGCTCGAAGGAGCATTGTTGCCAGTGACCTCCAACTTGAAAATGCGATGAACTCACAAGTTCGCGGTTATGCTGCTAAAATCTCGCCCCCTCCCCGCGCCTCGGAATGGTTTGTTGCCCTTCAGGTAATATTTACTATACAACCGAGCGAGAGGAGGCCCAGTATCAACTGGGACTTTCACTATCGTCAGTTCTTCGGTTGCTCTTGGACATTGTTGTTCAGTGTCAATGCACATGTGCTTCTAACTTGAAGAAATGTTATACATACATCGGTTTATAGTGATTTATTTATTGTGAATAAGTTTCAAAAAGTGCCTTCAAAATGATTATTTTACCGGACAGCAGCGTTCACATCATTCCCCAATTACCAGAATCAACATCAAACAATTTGGATTTTACTAATGTGACTCCTTGCCACAGAGAGCCTGCCTTGAATTTAGGTATGAATACATTTGAAAAACACTTTTAATGAAGAAGTAGAATTGAAGAAAAAGTGTCATCAGATTTTTGAAACACTTCATGCCCCTTAGAAATCAAATATACATTCATCTTTGTCTGTAGAAATCGTTCAACATCATAGCGAATAAATTGGAAAATTAATTAAACCATGAGATTTTCAATAGGTGAATAAAAGAGTATACATGAGTTTTTTTATTAAAATAGTCAGAAAATTACAAACACTGTATGTACTTCGACATTTGACTGCAAACTCACAGCTCTGAAAAATGTATCGATACATCAAACGCATCTCTAAAATTCCCACACCGTTACTTAACCAATGCACAGTGTGTACCACTTTCTCTAGTGATGTAACCAGTACGCACTCCACTTGCATCGTTTGGAGAAAGCAGTGCATTGCTTTCTTTTTCTTCGATCGCTCGCATCAATGACATCATATTTTATTCATTACTCGTTTTCTGTTTCAGAATTTGACGGGACGACGGTGCTGTGCAGGGTTTGTGGAGACAAAGCTTCAGGTTTTCATTATGGGGTACATTCTTGTGAAGGTTGTAAGGTGAGTTTAGAAATATTTATAATGTTGTTTCAAATGGCTTGAGTAAACCAACAAGTTTCAAACTAACCACAAATTCTTTCATAAAATACCACTGAAAATGGATCAAATATGAGATTTTATAACAAAATCTTGAATAGAAAAGTAATTTAAAATGCAGTTCTAATCTTCCCATAAGTTGCCTCTAGAGAATTATTTTTGCTTCAATACTGCAAAATCAATTATTTCATTCACTTGTAAGGGAAAACAGAGGATTAGTCACAATTATTTGCATGATTCCTTGAAAATTTGCAAACTCCAGTTGGTTTACTTTTTGTCAGGAAATACATTCAGAAACTGAACTACCTACTAAGGACTCGGTCGATTCGATATTGAACAGAAACCTTGACGAAATAAAATAAGGAAACGTTTTTTTCACGTAATGTTTACCTTGATATTTTGGCCACAAAAATCACACACCCGGAAACCGATTTTCAAGAGAGTAGACCGTATCGAATTTCGGGGTGTTGTTTGCGTATAGAAAAATCAAATGATAAGCGATGGAGGCCAGTCTTCTTTGTTATTTCAAGCGCCTTCTACCTGGTATTCTGTTGTGCAAAACGAAGGTTGAAGGTCGGTTATTGTAATGTCAATGTCCGGTGTACGATCTGGCTGAAAGCGCGGAAGAGGGGAGTAGGAGAAGACAACGCCAGCGCTGAACTACATCGGCGGTGATTTGGGGGGGGAGTAGGGGGGCTTCATGCTGAACTTTGGGTTATTTCATTTGAACGCGTTCACAGTTCAACTTGAAAATTAGGACTTCTCAACTTTAGTTACTTCTCACCACTTATCTCTGAATATTATAAATACATTTTTCATTGAAGATTCCATCAACATGCCATATTGACTAGCAGAACTCATATAAACCGTCAAACATGTACTAAATATGTCTGGGTGATCTTTGAAAGAATAAATATCGGAAAAATTCTGTTTCCTGTGCAACGTAACTTGAAGTGTAGAGGTTACATTTATCATTTTACTAGTTTTCCCTTCGTGGTTCTCTTAACTCTAATATTCTCTCCCATTGGTCGATCATTTTTCATTGAAACAAAAAAAAAATGGTTTCAGTAGTCCTCTGGTCACTCAAACTTTTAGTTGAATTCTAATATTGTCATTTTCTATTATGTCAGTATTCTGTAATAAATTATCTGTCGATAATCTTTGGAAGCCAAATGAATGATGACTTGTCATCATGCAAATTGAACTGCGCCTTTTATCTTCATATCACAAATGAACTGTACCTGATTAATTTGCTTGAAATGTATTAGAAGATAATAAAGACGGTAATATTATTATTATTATTAAAATATGCGGAACATTGAATAAATGAATACCTTCATTCAGTTTCTATAAAAATGGTTAGGCAAACGACAGTTCATTAGTTATAACCTTTGACAGTGAAATTGAATACTGTCGTCAAAAGTTTTGATTGCTGCCTTTGTGGATTTTTTTCGAAAATATTTTCCTCTTTTTCATACAACTGATGTGTGATTCTTGTAGTTCTCTAATACAACTTTAGAAACGTACGCCTTTGGCGCATATACTCGAGGTCTCTGCCTAAAATGAGAGTTCAAGTACGAACATAGAGGTCATTAGTATGTAGGAAGCAATTTTATATGATGCCCAATCGAATCGTTGTCGATCGAAGCAGATGTCGGTACCGTGGGACGCGAAACTTGAAATAATTGTTGTTACAAGGTTAGCAACTTGCTACTCGGTATTCCAGTCGAATGTGATGGGTTTAAAAAAAATAGCATTGAAACCGATTCTACTTTATTATTCAAGTTTTCAAGAACGTATCCTTCAAAATTCGCCAACATGCTTCCTGAACATCCAAATTAATTTTTTATCGTTTTCAGTTTCCTTGGTTCTATCTATCGGAAGTTTTTTTCTGTTCCAATTAGAGATATACGATTTCTGACTTTTGCGAATATATAACTGTGTCTAATGTCCAATTATAAATTTCCTCACAGAGTATCCATAAATCTTTTTCTAAATTCCCTTGCTTCAATTTTCTTGTCAATAACTTCACTTTGCATCATTAAATCATAAATATACGGTAAGGCCTGCTGGCCGTGTGTTATAAAACCGCCAATTAGGCTTCTTTCGATGTGGCCCAAAGCATTAAAGAGTAAAAGTGGTCCATGGATTGCCCAAAAAAAGATACGTGCATCTGGCCTTTGCCGCGTGCGTGCGCTTACCTGCAGGAAAACTAAAGTCAACAGCGTTGCCAACTTGTTCTCTCTTTCTATGTTCTTTGATTTTGTTTCCATTCAGGCGTATTAGCCAATTGCCAACTTGTTGTCCTCTGCTTGAGTTATCAAAATCAAAACTCTATTGCCTATTTCTCTTCAGAATGTTGAGCTCTAATTAATAGTCTTATATATGTACAATATATGTACAAAATAAAAACCTTAAAAACATATATACATCTCTCCCACATACGGGAGTGGGTGGTCGAGGGGTAGGAATAAGGAAAGGTATAGTGAAAGAGGTGAAGAGGTGGGGGGAACAGAAGGAGATTTCAATGTTAAGCCTCAGGATGTTTACAATGAAAACGCCACCACATTGCCCCACGATGGGAAATGGAAGACGCCCCCGCTGATGGTGACAGGTGACTCCCTGCCCAACAGAGGTTCATTACGTCCTCCGGTCTTCGTAACCTGATAGCGTACCGTTTATTCGGTATTTAGGTTTGTTACTAACCCCCTGGAAAACATTCATGCAAAAACCAGGTCAGAAGAATTCTCGAGTCACGGGTGATCCCTGAACTATCCTAGCTAGTTTTCCCATGAACTAAACGCGTTCACGCTCGCACCGTTCACGGAAGATGTCAAGAGTTTTATAAATCAGTCCGTGCTTACGACGCTGATTAAGGTAACTTCTAATTGCCGTGACGTCTTTCGTAAGCGGGCTTTTTGGTAGAAAGAACTTGAAGAAGAAATTTTAAGATAGCCTTCTGATATGATCAGTGACTGTCTCAACTTCTGCCCGATTTAACAGGTCATTCAATGAAATGTTTCTGTCACTGTTCGTGCAAATACAGAGCACCTTATTCTACACCTTTTCAAGTCTCCACAAGGGAGTATCTTTGAGACTGCAGAATACGGGACAAGCGTACAACATAGCTGGTCTGATTGTTTTTAAATTAGCAATTTGCTGTCAACACCGAGCTTAGAGTTTCGTGTAATGAGCGGATACGTGCGTTTCACTGCCGCACCCGCTCGTTGGATCGCCAAGCTCAAGTGTTCCTGAAAATTCAGGCGCCGCTTGAGTTATCAATTAGTATTTGGCGTTACTTAAGCTAATATTTATTTAAAATTATTCATAAATTGCAAGTGCTGTTCGCACTGTCACAATCATTATTTCAATTCTGATTATAGAATTTTCAATTCAGAATATATCCTTGAATTGAGGGATTTGAAACAATATTTTGAGGAAAAACCTGAAATCTAGTATATCATATTAATAAATTTTCCGCAGCACTAATGAAAAACATGAATTCACTCAAATTAATATTTTATCAAGAAATACTGAACTAACAACAATCTGGCAACGCCGCGTGCGGGTCGTCAGCTTGTAAAGTATGATGAACTCACGCTGGCATTCCAAGGTCACCAGCTTACCTGACTGAACCCGCCCGCATTGACACCTGCGTTTTACTTTCATCTGCAACCCTTGACAGAAAAATTATAGCGAGAGGGGCCAGCAAAAAATCTTGATCCTACTACCCTTTTCCATTAAGAAGGGTTTGATTGAAGAATTGAGGCAGATGGCGAACGCAATTTTTGGCAAAATTATACCTGTCTATACCATTAATTTCTATTTCTACCTGTGCCACCCCTTTTCAAATTATTTGGAATCTGGTTTGTGAGAAATTGGAAATTTTGAAAGGGGTTGAGTGAAAGGGTGTTATTTTGCAACATCCGTTCTGATTTTTTTCGACGGCTTTTATATACTTTACAAAAAAGGAGTCTGAAAATAGGCAGAACATTGAAAAACACCAGACCCAATTTTTCCCAAAGAAATAATGAGGGCAAAGGAAAGACTTCGAGGTGTTCATTATTTACAAAAGTAGTACTCAGTTTATGGGGTTGAGAAAAATATATTTTTTCTAATATTGACATATGGAGTGAGACTTAACTGCAACTGTCGAAATTTTCTCTTTATAAATGAAAACGAAAAGTTCATTAATCTCGTCACCAATTACGAAAAACTAATAATTTTTTTATGTAGAATATATTGGGTTTCTATAAAAGATATTAACAATAAATAATCAGATAGGTGTTATCAAACGTTAGATAGAGTTACATCTGCTATGAAAGAAAATCAAAGTTGAGAGTGTGTTTTAAACAAGAAAAGATTTCCATAACTTATGAACTCACTAACATTTCAAAGTGTACTGATCAACAACTGAATATAATAAAAAAAACTTGGTATACTGAAACGACGTAACTTTCAGGTGGCAGGTAAAACATTTTGTGGATATTCCCACACAAAATACACTTGTACAGACATTTTGGACGGTTTGTATATTAAAAAAAGAAAGTATTTCCGAAATTAAACTTCCTGAGGGGTTTTATAACGTAATTTCAGATTTTAGATTTATTAGGTGTTTAAACACGTTCTTAGTCAATGATATTGACCTAATCAGTTAATCTGACGCGATTATATCATTGGGTATTTCTGATTACCATTAATTGGAATGTTTCATATGTCTCTCTTTCAGTTATCAATTAAGTGAAAAGAAAAATAGTTGAATCGTTCTACTTATTTTTATTTTGCCCAAATATCAGTTTGCAATTAGAGAATATTTTCACCTACAACAACAAACAACATTGTTTTTCAAGTCGAATCATCGAACAAAAAACCATTCTCTTTATGCTCGCACCTATATCTGGAACGAAACCTCATTTGCCGAAGTTCATTCACTCTGAAAAATTTTACAAACGATCATTATAAATTCCTCGTAAAATTTGTTTACCGGTGCGAATTAGTTGAGCGCTCGGTCCACCAGGTGGCGTATCGCGAATCGACTCGTAGGTGAACGACCGTAATTTTTTAAGACGTCGATTACCCCTTCTCCGACTTTTGCAGGCTTTTTGTAACGGTATTAGGTTAGGATCGTTGCACTTACTAACTATAGAATGGATGGGTTATCTTTGATCTTGAACAAGGAAGTACCCGGTGCTCTGCGACGTGCGTCCATTACATCGACGAAGAAGACGTAATCATGTTCGGCGGTTTATATGAGCGCGTGGGTTTATTACTTTATTGTTATGACTGATGTTTATGATACAGTTGAATCAATAAGGAAGGAGTAGCAATTGAAATTTGTAGATACCGTTCGATTATATTATTACCTCCAGAGAATTACATTTGAGTATCTGCACATCTTCCATAATATTTAAGGTTCGGAATTAACCCACTTCTTTACTTCAACGAAAAATAAATTCGGACACTCAGAAACCAGCTTCTGACATATGTCAATGAAAATTTTTGTAATGTTTACTCCATTTGTTTATGCATATCACAAGTTCATTGTTGAATATTTTGAATTTGTCCAATCATCAACAATTCTCCCCTAAACTTCTGCATACCTATTTTTTGTAAAAGACTGACTCTTGGGCTTTTATATTATAACTTGTGATCTTTTTTTATTTATTTTTTTTGAATTCCATTCGATACAATTTGGCTGGGTTTCTGGACATCATGACATTCTAAATTAAAAGTCCATATATACCACAAACTATAAATATTCCAACTTATTCATTAATGGATGGGAAATAGCTGTCCCTGTTAGCAAACTCAAATTTGTAAAAGGTTATAAATTTTTATTATATAACTAAATTTCGTTGTAGGCAAATTTAAATTTCTGTTTGATTTTACGTTCCTCATGAAAGTAACCCTACAACTTCTTTATGGGATTAACTCAGTAGTCTGCCCTTTATACATTTTTCTTAATAACCTGCACAACAACTTCTAAATCTTGAATACAAAACGAAAACTTTTTCACTATTATCTCATTTAGTTGCATATATTCGCAATAAATGTTCGCAATTTTTCTTCGCAAGTTTTGAACTGTAAAAATATAGGAAAGTGTTTTTCATTAGTCAACTCAAATTTGGATTGTTAAATATGGAGAAGTATTTTTTTATCATTATTATGTACTTTCGGTAATATTAAGTTATCACCAGTAAATGTTATTCATTTATATTTTGAAAATGTACAAATGTGTTTCGGAGTCCTATATGAATGTTTTTGATTCAGTGCATTTTTTTATGAATACAAATATTAGATTACATTACATTGCTGGAATAATAGTGATTTATATTGTTACTTTTGGTAGATTTATGTACCTATCATCAATTCAAGAAGATTTTGGATGATAAACATCTGAATTTGTTAATGTTATCATCAATTGAAATCATTAACAAATGTTTATAAAATTCGTGGCATCCTATTGATGAATCTCTTTTAGTTTGTGAATGTTAGTTTCATCTAATTTTCATTTACATCAAATGAGAAATAGTAATTCAATAAATTTGAACATTTCATTGAAAATAAATGAATTCACCTTCTATCCAAATTTTTGTCTGGAAATTTTACGGATCATTTTTGATCATGAGTGACCATTTTGAGTTTGCAGAAATAAGTGGAGAATATTCTTATCAATCATTGGCAACAAAATATCCTCATCTATTTCTGGCTTCACTGACTTAACTAAATGGCAGAGTTTAGTTTCAAAATCAGGATTTCTCAAAGTTCACAGGTATCAACTGGAGGCTAAAGTCGCTTCACTGCTCAAAACGCTGCTCCATCAGTAACCTGTATAGCATGTTAAATATTATTATTGTGAATCATTCATCTGAGTATAAAAGGTGATATTCGATATTCATTTTGTGATCAGTATTTTTTTTACATTACAATTATGGATTTCAAAAACCCTGCCAGAAACACTTATCTTCTGAATTTTTAAACTATCCAGTTTTCTTTGGTGATCTTTATATTATCAGACATTTATTTGATGGCATCAATGACCGTGGACCAGAAATTTTGAAAGCATTAAATAAAACATACAGGTTTGAATTTGTTGCTGAATTTGGGGGTCATGAAAAAGCTCATACAGTTCTTGAAAATCTATAAAAGTAAACCATTCTATAATATGTAATTGTAATTCGTATCCTTTTCAAAATCCCCATTCAGTGCCTCCAATTGCACATCCAAATATCACTCACCCGGTATAAAGATCCATTAAATATTCTATCTTTTTTAAATGGGAACACTGGAAAAACACCAAGGAACAATAAAAACACGAAAATCGTCAAAATTTACATCTTGATTAACTATTTCGAAAGTTAATTGTGAGATAGCAAAATTTTCGATCTGTTTTGGTAAAAAATTTGAACATTTCCGAGCTAGAAACTCACAGCTCTTTTCATGAACGAATGAGTTCTTACACTTTTGCATAGGTGACGTGGTAGCTGATGAATTAAAAAAAACGACTTTAACCCAATTTTAAATTTACCGGGATCTTCAATCGTTAATTAACTCTCTCATGGTGATCTGATTTTTTTCAAAATAATAACTTTAATATCTATCCCCTTCTAGATTTATATCTATAGTTTTATAACTAGGTTTTCAATTTCTTTTTGTTAAATCGGTTTTGTAAAGAATAGTAAACCTGACTAATGAAATCTGGTCTCACATTTATACTTTTTCGTTACTAAATATATCGTATCGTTTCATGCTCCAAATTTCGAATCTTTAATTTTGCAATATTTTGGTCATATACAGTACATTTCTTTAATGCCCCCCCCCCTTTTATTTTTTGAACAGGTTAACTCAAAAAATTGAAATTTGGGATAATAAAATGAATGCGCAAATACTTTATTTTGAAGTGAAATTGACAGATGAAACTTTCAAGATGGCGACTGGGCGCCATCTGGGAAAAAATTTAATGCACAAGGGAGGTCTTGTGACACATCTGTTTGAAGCTCCTGACAAATGCTTCACAACCCTAGAATATAATGTCAATATCTTCAACTACTACAAAATGGCGGAATTTTCAATAATTGCCTGAATACATTGACATTTAGCTACATAATATGAAATAATAAGCTTGAGGTCAGTTCAGAAAATGCCCGAAATGGTTGCCTTGAACTCCTTGACATGTGAACAGCCTATCCGATATTTCACGCCGAACATTTTAGAACACAGTAACGTCATTATCTCTACAAATATTCATTATTCCCTGCCGCATATCCAATATTGAAGCAGGTTCAGTTTCGTACACCTTTTGCTTCAAAAAGCCCCATAAAAAAAGTCCAAAGGTGACAAATCTGGCGAGCGGGCTGGCCATTCTGTAGGACCTCGATGGCCAATTCAGCGACTGGGAATAATGATAATAGTAATAATCGACTTCATTCATCACAAGGGATAAAGGACTTTTAATTTGTATTTACATTATTTGAAGATAACCTTATGACGAATGGGCGAAGTACTTCGCCCATTAATACTTTGCCCCTGGGGGCAAAGTATTAATAAGTTAAAATTCACCGGCTTCATTTGTGTTTGCTATTTTTGGAATAGAAATGAGAGTACTTTTCTGTTATATAGTTAGGTGGTTATTTTTATGCCTTTATTTGGAAGATTCCCACACTAACAGAGCTTTCATTTATAGTAGTTGTTCAATTCATTAGTATACATTGAAAAAAATAGGGGACCGTGTACAGATCCACGAGGTATTTTCTATTTGATTTCTAGAATATGACTGTGTAATGTGTACTCCTTCACCATTACTATCTGTATCCTCTCATGTAAGTAAGGCTTTATTAAATCTATAGCTATCCCACGAACTCTATAACATTGTTATTTATGTATGTGTGAAGGCTGATAAACTCAACATTATTTTCATAGAAATATAATCAGTTTACTCAATCCTGGTTTCTGTCACTGCCGAAAACCTTGTATCATATTTGTAGTCCCTATTTAAATACTTTTCTGAATGAAAATAATTACTTTTCCTATGTATACATGCATATGGTAATCAGATTATTTAATTTATTTTTAGTATCATGTAATGTTGAGGAATGGCGTAATACTGAAACTTTACTGCTTTATCGTTGATGAATACATGATTTATTATGTTTATTAACAGTATCGTCCCGAACTAGAAGCAGCTCAAAAAACGTTTTTTGAGTATCTACGTTGCCATCACATTGAATAGCTAATGAATTCTTAATAACAACAAAAACTGAAAACCACTGGAAACTTCTAGACTATTAAGTGTATCAAAATGAGATACAATTCTGAATCAGAAAGTGACATTTTCGACAGTTTTTACGCCTATATACTCAATTTTTCAGAGTCACTTTTGAAATTAAATCTAAGTGGCCGTGATCGGTCGTAAACTAATCTAAAGACACCTCTCAAGTGATATCAGAAAATTACAATCGCAGAGTTTTAGTGACTAGTATGTTAGATATGAATGAGACAAGTTGGAGAAATTACATTTTCGTGTCTAACTATTATTTTTCAAAAGCGACCATTTTTTAACAAGCACTTTCCGAAAAAAGGAGGTTTTGACGAATCTAATGTTACTAATTTATTTGCGATTATATCAACAAATTTAATAAAATTAACTAATAATATCAGCCGATGCACTTACATTTTTTGCGATATCATAATTTCTGCATTCCTCCTTTTTCAAGAGACATTTCAGCTCGTTTAATTGTTTCTCTCAACACGTTTCGTAACATTTGATGCGTTATACTTTTAAATTCCTGTGGAATCCTTTCTTCTAAGACTTTGAGAGTGGCTGAGGCTATTGAATAGTAGACCCTTTCTTTAACATATCTCAAAATGAAGAAATCTAGCACTGTCAAATCCGGCGAGCGGGCAGGCCACCGTACTGTACCATCGGTTGCAATAACTTGATTATTTAAATACTCTATTGAGTAATCAAGAACGTCTCTGGTATTATGAGGGGGTGCTCCATCTTGTTGGAAGTAAATTTGCCGTAAAACTGCTGAAGGTAGATTATTAAAATGATCCCCAATTTCATTTTGAAGAAAACCTAAGTACCTATCCTCTGTTAACTGACGTTGAAACAATATTGGCCCAAACGCCAAACCTTTCTTGAAAATTGCCCTCTCTCATTACATGTTGATTTGGTTGGGCCCAGTACCAAGAATTTTGCTTATAAAACAAGCCATTATTTGTAAACCGTGATTCGTCGGAAAATATAATGAAGTTGATAAAATCCGGGTTAACTCTATGATTTTGACACAACCAATTACAAAATACTATTCATCTATCGGCATCGTCAGCATACAAATGTTGATGTAACTGATGCTCGAATGCTTGATATCCGTGCTTTTTCAATATTTTTCTTGCTGATTCGTTACTTATCTGCATTTCTCGACTAATTTCTCTTAAAGAAACCACTCTGTCAACCTCAGTCATAGCAAGAACGTTAATCTCAGTCTCCTCATTTATGATAAACCTCTGTTCTGTCTCTCGATTTCCCTCTTGCCTAAAATGATTCGCAACATACGGAAAATACTGATGGGATGGATGTTGCCGATTGGGATATCTCTGAGCATACAACTCAGCAGCATTCCTTGAATTTCTGTGGCACACTTTGAGTATACATTATTTTGACGGAAAGTTAAACTAAAATTCAATGAAAATTAGGAAACTTTCACCTTCTACTTATAAAGCTTATGTCACTGTCATAACTTAAGTTAGTGTTTTGTTCTCCAAAGGAGACTTGATGGAAATAACTGCGAAATATTATGCATCATTCCTATCCATGGCACACTTGACAAAAGTAAATGAATTATTATCAAGTATTTTCCTCAGTGATATTCAATTTATGTTCTTATGTAATTCCAAATGAATGGGTATCGTTAGATTCGTCAGAAAAATCTTTTTTCAGAAAGTGCTTGCTATTTGAAAAATAATAGACACGAAAATGTAATTTTGCCAACTTGTCTCATTCAACTAGTCACTAAAACTCTGCGATTGTAATTTTCTGATATCACCTGAGGTCCTTAGATTAGTTTACGTCCGATCATGGCCACCTAAATGTAATTTTAAAAGTGACTCTGAAAAAATCAAACTTTCGAAAATATAACATTCTGATACAGACTTGTCTCAGAAATCCAAAAATGTTACAATATACAGGGTTGTTTCTTTAAAAAATTTAGAACCGGAGCCATTTGCGGTGAAACCGGAATTGTTCGAAAAGTGAAAAATATGTAAAAACTCTTCTCTTTACATATCATTTGTGTATACCAAATCTCCTTTTGATACACCTGATAGTCTAGAAGTTATGACTTGTCTAATAGATTCGTTGACATCCGGTATACTCGTAATTTTTGAGAGCGTATCATCAACCCTTCTTCAAAATCGAGAGATTTTCATCACAGATATGTCCTTTTAAGAACAGTCTGTCTTGTTTGAAGATCGTTCCGAGTTCAGCCTCGACCCAGAAAGAGCAATGAAAATCTTTCAAATCACTCCATAATAATCTGCAAAGATTTGAAAAGAACGTAAATCATCACTTTGATACAGGCACCGCTTTCAGAGCGTTTTATCTCATAGTGCTTGGGCATCTTCCAAAAAAAAATATGTAGTGATGGAAAACATTGCACCAATCTCTAAAAAATCAGCACTGTAAAATGAAATGTCCAATGGAATTTGAATGATTTCCAGGATTGTACAATATTTTTGCTTGCAATAATGTTTTCTCTACGTTTCAATAATCGGTTCCGATGTGGAACACCTTTTAATCATTCACACTCAATATAAGAATATAGACTTCCAGGGTCGAGTCACTATTAAAAAGGACAAAATCCGGGCTAGTAGGCCGTGATCGAATGGCACCCAACGTTTCGTTTGCTTAGGCGGAAGACATCATCAGTGGTATATGCGTTAACTGTGCGATTTCAAAGCTCTTTATCTTCTAAATGAGGGGACATATTTTCAAAAGTGAAACAGCAAATAATAGATAATTGAAAACCTTTCTCAATGATGTATCACTTGAGCCGCATTCCCATTTCAATAAAATTGAGGATAATACCTTATTACAAACAAATCTGACATGTTTTTAAATTTTCTCGAAAAGTAATTTCCCTGTCATTTATGCGTCGCGGTTTGTTTTGGATTGCCACCCTGTATCTCTGTAGGATGCTGTTCGAAAATTCAGTTCAAATTATAATTCGACTCGAGATATCGGCTAAAACTACCGGAAAATGATACATACAAATTCCATCCCGACCTGACTCATTTTAATTATGTATCACACTTTAATAGAATAAATATTTGCATGACACACATTAACCACAACTATTACTCCAGTTAGTCATCATTAAACAGTTTTTTCGTATTGTCAATATTTGCTACTGTTTCTCAAGTAACACAGATTAGATTGACTAATTGTTTTATGTTAGAAATGCAAGGTTCTTTTCAATTATTTTTTTGGCGTTGAAACGTTTTCTGATTGAAATTGATGAATAACTCAGTAGAAATAATTGAAGAAGAATCATGTTTTGGTTCTTCACTACAATAAATTTAAAGTGTCGGTCTATCTTAACGCGTGAAGACTTCTTTTAAAGGTTTACAAAAAAGCCTGCGATGGCTTATCTCTATCTTTTGAGGATAGCTTACTAGCTCCATTTTGATGTTTGGAATAGTAGCGGTCACTTATTGCCCTTTACGCCATACAACCCAAGTTGATATCTCAGAAGTTATCACAAAATCAAAACTATCACGCAAGGACTTTAGTCAAGTGGCCTGATAAACCGATGCGGCACGAGTGATGAAGAAAGGTTGTAATTGCGATGGTTTCAATTTACGTAAGTAATCACTTTGAAGGTTGAAGTCGTATTTCTGTTTTGTGTTGTCGGTAGGAAGATAGACATTTACCTATATCAAAATTAAAATTAATATTTGTGAGTATACTTTTGCTTGAGCGAATTTCATAAAAAGTTATTAGATAGATATTAGATACTAACTGGGGTATCCGACTTCGTACAGGAAGTTGATATGAGAGTGTGTGGAAGTTGCAATGAAACAATAAACTTTTGAGACTGTTCTGGCATGTTTCAATATGGCCAGGGATGTTCTGGGCTATTCCTGAATTTCTCATACTATTGCCGAATATTCTACGAAAATCCAGAATGTTTTAAAGTGTTGGCCTCAAATGCTCTCTTATATTCTAGAACTTTCTAGAAATGTCAAGTGAATGGATCCTCTACCCTTTATATCGTCAAAAGCTCTTCGGGTAAATGGGAACCTTCTTCTTGTACGGGAGCTATAAGGCTATCACACCGTAAATAAGTGCATAACTCTTCTGATCGTTCCAGAATGATGTGGAATGTTCCGGAATATTGTGGAATGCTCTCGAACATTCTTGAATATTCTAGACTGTTGTAGAATATTCTAGAGGGAGGCACTTCCAGCTTTTATATCTTCCAAGGCATGCTCTAGACGTAAACACGGAAACCTTCTTTATGGACAAGTCGATTTGACACTGTGACAGAAAAGAATATAGGTATACGAGTATGTGTTCTGCTACTTAGGCTCATTTGCGATTGAAAATAGTAAAGACAACTGTGATGTTATGAATTTGCTCATGTGTGATAGTCCTAAAGGCAGTGAGTTATGAATATGGTCAATTGGGATTGGTTGAAGATGTTAGTTATGGGTGCTTTTTTCAATAGTCCTAGAAATATCACTTATTTCAAACTATTTTGATCAGTAAATATCTGTATGTAACAAAACCAAAAGTATGAGGTTATAATAGAAGTTCAGAAAATCATCTGTTGAAATTATTACTTGGCCTTGACCCAATTTGACCCTATCATAAAGCCAAAGGTATATGAAAATCGCACAACTGACTAACTATAATTATGAAACACAAGAGGAAACATCGGATACTGTATAATATAAAAAGTTTTCATAATTGCAAATATCAGATTAACATTTCTGTCTTCAAACAATTTAATGAAATAAATGAAAATTTGACTAATCACTTATAGATGAACGATTAATATAATGAAAAAATTCATCATGAAGTTGAGGGTAAGTGAAAATTGCTATGAAAAACCAGAGGAAACAATGGACACTGTTCAATATAAAAGGTTTTTCATCACTACAAATACTCAAGAAGGTTGATAATTTTTCACTTTTATGCTTTCATTATACTTTCTATATAACAACATAACAACGAAAGCAGATTTTTAATCATGAAAGAAATAAGTTGAGTGGAAATTGATAGTGAATCAAAAAATAAGAACAGATAAATATGAAATTAAAATTGGATAAGTAATCGTATGTACGTTGTAGGTGAAAGTTCTTCTTAAACTTCCAAACATGAGTTATGAATTCCCAAACATCCATTAATCTATAGTCAGAATATGAGTGAATCGGGTATAATAATAATAATAGCCACCAAATTACGAAGTATCCGTAACACTTTGAGTTAAGACGTGCTGCTGAAGACTAAACATCACTCACTGCCATGATAGAATACGAATGCTAGTCGCTGCTAAGAAGTCATTATAGAAGCGAGCGAAAAGTATCGCGGAAA
This sequence comes from Leptinotarsa lineolata, assembly GCA_015342045.1. NCBI lineage: Eukaryota > Metazoa > Arthropoda > Insecta > Coleoptera > Chrysomelidae > Leptinotarsa > Leptinotarsa lineolata. The sequence goes on along the minus strand of WOGR01000440.1, from coordinate 6,614 downwards.
ACCTTAGATTCCGCCAGAAACCTTTTTGCTTATTCCAAAAGATCAGGTGGAGTCCTTCTGGATGGACATATATGAACACCCGCAGCCATTAGACACTCCAGCCCTAGCGCAGTTCGACACTTTCAGCAGAGAGCTTCAACAGCCTGAGCTCAACGAACTGCGCAATCTGATAACCCCGGATGACGTTCAAAGAGCCTTCATGAGTTCCAACAACTTTGCTGATCCAGGCCCAGATCGGTTGAACACTTATTGGTGGAAAAAACTACGAAGCATCCACCGTCATTTGGCCAGAGTTTTCAACTCATGGCTGGAAAAACCAATCCGATTCCTCATAACATGCTTCAATTCGTAATATAAGTTGTTTACAAGCATCTTATACACATGAATACTCACCGCAGTTGACAGAGTATTCGACCGGATATAATTATGAGCAGAGAGAGTAGAAGAAAGGAGTCGCTAGATGTAAAGAGAACCTGCTGATCGATAGATGTGTAACGACTCGACTCGATACAGTATAAGCGTAACCTGGATTGATTACCGCAAGGCATTTGATACAGCATCGCATGAGCTCATCTTGCATTTGCTCAGATGCTTTGCGGTAACCGAATAATCAGTGACATGCCTTGAACAACAGATACAACTCTGACGGACTCGCTTGACCATAACATCTGGTTAGGTTAGAGTTCAAACGGGGTGGGTCACTTTCAGGAGGGGTGTATTTCAGGGCAAACTACCCAGTTCCCTTTTTTCTGCATCTCACTATTGCCATATATACCTTCGGCACCCCTGGAAAACTAGAGGCATAAGGTTACCCATTTCTTTTACATGGATGATCTCAAAATTTGTGCCTCTGGAGCTGAAGATCTCCATCAGTCCTTGAGGGTGGTGGAAGTGTACACCATGTTATCGGTCTGAAATTCGGGATAGACAAATGTCCAATGATCTATTTCAAAAGAGGACGATGCGGGGACTACAGAGATGATGTGCAGCTCGTAGATGGAAGTATCCTGCCCCATCTGGATGCCAGAGAGACTCATACTTACCTTTAAAAAACGCAAAGAATCGAGAATGACGCGTGTTTTTCACCAACTCATCTAAATATTTCTATCATATAGTGTTATTACATTTTATTGGTCTCCTTACTCTTTGTCAAATTGTATGCTATTTTTTGTTGGCTGCTAGAATGCAGAGATAAGAGAAGATACGACTCATTAAAAAATGTTGCGTGCAAGAATTTGGTAACAATAAAAGACATGAATTTTTGAGTGGAATCAAAACAGTCTGTGAATATATCATCATCAAATCGATGGTTTCCAATCCGAAAATTATTTCAAAAACTGTTTTTATAAGTTACTTCAAGTGTTCCTGTAATGACGAATAACAACAAAAATAGAATGGAAATTCATCAGTTCTGGAAAGCAGTCCCTTTCCGTTCTCAAAATAAAATTAAGTGAGAATTTGAACCTCTGTCGTAGAATGAATCCAGAACAAGCAATGTTGCCAAACACCAGAACTGCACAATTTACTCGCCTCGCGTTTCATCAACCTGGCGTTTCCAGGAGATTACTTCATCTCCTGTCTACTACATCTCCTGAAGACGCCAACTGGGTTGGTCAAACGTATGTCGAAAAGAGTGTTGCAAAATCGTCCTCATCGAGAATTTGTAGCTTTCGGATGTTCGATAGTTAGAAATACATGCAGGATTTTTGCCTGAGGACTCAATGTTGATTCACATTTTCATCTTAGGGCTATGATTTTAGCAATGGTATCCTGGTATTCTAGACCCATATTGCTTCTGCGTCCTATGAGGGGACAGGGGTTGCTGTTGCAGATTTCAGATCTGGATAACAGGGCTGTATCGTCGGCGAGCCAGCTTTTTGATAATTATCTCAGGCTTAGTGTATATTGAAAAGAGGTGTGGTGACAGAATGGCATCCTGGGGGATTTCTTGCTTTCAGTACTTGCCTGGTGGAGATCCTGTCCTACTCTGTATTGGCTTCGTCTATTTATTAGGAAAGAAACGATACGTTTTACTATTGCCCTCGCTCAACCAAGACAAGCTATTTTGGCTACGAGTTCATCAAACCAGGTTTAGTCAAATGCCTTAGAGACATCTAGGAATAATGCCATTTCGTGGTACTCTTTTTGCAGGTTGAAACCTGCAATAGAGTAGTCGACCATTCTTAAGACTTGTAGTTTCGTTGACTGTCTGAATCCAAACTGCTCGTATGGTAGGTTATTCAGTTTTTCGATTTGGTTCTTTCCAAAATAACGTGCTCGGACACCTTGCTCATTAACAGGTTTGAGCTTATAGGGCGATAGTTTTCGGGGAATGTTGGTTTAGGCATTAGGATGACTGTGGCCTCTTTGATCGGGTAAGGAAAGTGTTGTAGTAAAAGAATAGCATTGATGGTGTTGGCCCTCGCAGATATTCTTTTCCTAGTTAGGGCTTTCAGTTTGGGGTTCGATCCTCGCCTGGTACAAAATCTCTAACGATATCTTCGACTTTTTCCAATGATGTGGAGTTCGGGTGTTGAACATTATCGCATTGCTGTCGTCTGACTGAATGTACTTTATTTGACCTATTGCTCGATGTTTGTCACCTCATCAGTGATGAAGATGTAGTTTTTTTCTGCACGTTTCCCGAAAGTATTCAAAACAGCTTTGGCTTTCTATTGGTTGGTGTAGGCTATGCCCTGGTCCCCATGAATCAGGAGCAGGGCTTTCGGCGGCGTTTTCTTAGAACTCTTCGCATCTTTCCTGCAGATTGATTTTCGGAGTTGAGTTCTATCAAACGATTTGCAAAATATCGATTTCGAAATGTTAGCAGTTCCGTTCGCAGATTCTGCTGGCTATGTGCACGTTTCTCTTGTAGATTGGGTCGTTTGATATCTTGTCTTCAATCTGATTCTGATGGCTTCCATTATCTTCGGCATCAGTAGCTCCAGCAAACTGAAGCACGGGGCTAGTGTATCCCACGCGTTTCTTTTCATGATCTGCTCTATCGTATGGTAGAATTACGTCACTTTCTTCCAGGAACTCCAGGTCTTCGTTTTAATACGAGGGATGATCCCGTGACGTAAATAATATGAGGTTGTGGTCCGTGGAACCTTCGTTTACTTCTCATCTCCGAGGCTTGAATGTTCTCCACTAGAATAATGTCCAGTGTGCGATTATCAGCTAAGTTTATTTGTACGACGACTGTGGTATTTTCGTCGTCTAGACAAGTGGTACACGAATACATTCATGGAGCAACAATCTTAAGTATGAGTCAGCATCTTTATTTCCCTTCACGAAGACGACATCTATGGAGTCATCGTTAGGGGAGATCCATGCCTATACTTAATCCCTTACAAAATATTCTTTATGGGTCATTATGAATTATCAATGGCTGAAAACGAGAAAAGAATATTTCTCCCCCAACGTACCTACACAGTAGGTTCTGGTAAATGTCTGCCAGAAAACAACTACTTTCCCGACTAATACCATACAAATTATATCCGACAGATATTTATGCAAGATACCTCAGAGGAGATAGTCTTGCAGATGCTTTTCGTTCATCCAATAGCAGGACCACGCTGAAATCAAGTTGAAGTCAGTTGAGTCCCAGACACACTGCCCTTTGGGTCGGATTTGCCTGCACTAATGAGAGATAATACATTGAAACCGGTCTGTAGGTGATCTACTCAATTGCTTTCTGCGTGCTCCTGCTGTTTGTTTTCTCATACGTTAATATCTTTCCTCGATACAGTCTTCAGACTTATTTTGAAAGTTGAAAATACTTGTGAGATTAGAAACAATAAACGTGAGGAGCCAACCTTTTTGGAGTTAGGCATTTGTAAAGGGAGGAATTCTAATCGATTTCAAAAACGTTTTAATGTTTTTTAATTTCAATGATTATTTCATTCAACAACGAAATATCAAGTTTGTTTTCATCTCAACAACTTTCATGGCATTTTTTATAACGCGCATTCGTGCAAAACGTCAATTCTTGAATTATTCACGCACACCTGTGTTGATGATATACCGAGTTATTTTCAAATAATATTACCCGATACCGAAAACTCGTGACTTCATTCTCATATTTCATGAGAACGAGTGTACATTAAACTCGGCTGAAAACGAAAGTGTATCCAAAGGTATCTGGTAACAAATGTGCAGCAAATTCAAATGAACACCTGTACGGCGAGGCGTGTCGTTGTGTATAAATGAATAGAAGCTGGCGTCTGCATATAAGAATGCTGTTTACCTTTATTATTTTTTTTTCGGAGGTATCTGCAAGCCAAGAACATGAAATTGTATGTTGGTTATTACAGATATTGTTATTAATTACGTTATTTGCTGACATTTACACGGTTGAGCTATAAGCAGAACCCAGTTAATAGACACAGGTGTATTCGAAGAATAGCTTACTGTATTGATCATTAATTCAATTTCCAGTAGCTAGGCTATGGACGATAAAAACATTACACAAAAAGGATTTCATGAGGATATTCGGTATATAAAGGATAAAAGAGTATACACTTCGATTATTTTAAGTTTACCGATACGTCATCGTTGATGTGCATATGAAATAAAGTCGCGAAAATGTGGTCAAATGTAAGACGAAGTGGCTAAAATCCCGATAAAAATTCTAACGTGAAGGTAATGACAATAAATTAACATTTTCGAATTTATGAAAATGTCGGATCTTCACACATTTTACTGACTTGTTTTTCATTCAACTGAACGTACCTACCTATCACAGTAAATATCAATGACATATAAATAAACACGTCAGAGAGTCAGCACGATACTGTTACTTGACTATTAACTCTCATTTGACAACCAAATAGATGCTATTTGCAAAAAATTAAACAAATTACACTATGCTTTCTATACACTCGAGTCAAATTTCCATAGGTCTTACTTGATTACTTTATTTTATGCACTGGTATATAACACTATTATAAAATAGTAAATGTCGAAGAATATTTTTTTGCCAAGGATTCTTTCTCATAACTTTATTCAACTTCACCAGATTATAACTGTTCTGTATTTTCACGCAATCGAGACTTGTTCTTCACGACTTGAGATTGAATTAACCTGTGAGGATTATGCCGGCTATCCCACCTCCTCGAAGGTCAGCTTCACCCCAGCACCCCTGCATATTCAATAATACCTACAGTTTCAACCCTACCATATGAATAATATTATATGAAAGTGTTCAGCGGAGATGAAACAGTATTTATTACTTCTTTGAGGAGCTAACCAGATCATGTCCGTCGCCTCGGGATGAACACCAAAATGTAACTATATTCATTATCACAGATACTATTGGAAATTAATTTTTATACTTCAGTAAAGTAAATCAATCTGAAATAATCGTCCGTAATTATTTTAGATGTACACATGGACCGATGAATATTGTATCTTACTCAATTATTGACAGAAAAAAAAATCGGTTGAATCATTTGATTTCGTTTAGAAAAGCAGATACTCGAATTTTAACATAGATAATCATCAAAGCAAAATCTGGACCTAATACTTTTTCAAGTCGGCAAAAAATGTATTTCTTGGAAATAATGAATTCCTTCTTATAGACACTCGTGCAAGTGCACTCAAAGACAGGCTTGTGTATAAGTTGTAACAATTATATTATCGATACTAGCTGACCAGGCGAACTTTATATCCTGTGATTGTGAAGCACGAAATTGGGCCATATACTAACTCGGCCAGTTTTGCAGTTCGGCAAAACTGGCCGAACCGCAAAACTGGTCGAGATACCAAAAATATTAAAGGAGATAGTTTATAGACACATTTCACATACATAGTAATTTCCATTATGTACAATCATTTGATAATGATTGTAGAAAGTATACTGAGTGCATCAACAAATTTTAACTCTCAAACAGTAAAAAATACTGTACTTGAGAGCCAAAACAGTAGACTTGGCATCACTGGACAGCGCTTCTCTCTTGAGATTTCTTCTCCATCTGTAGTGGATTGATTCGCAATATTTTGCAGTCTAATTGCATTACGGCTTTGTTGTGAAAGATTTGATCTTCTCGCTCACGGTTTTGCAAATAACACTATGATGGATATTGCTGAGTTTGCTTCTATAACGACATAATAATTATACATCCGCGCAAATTTACAAATGTCATAACGTCAATTGTCTTTACGTACACTATGACAACTGTCATAACCAACAAACCGAACGTCGTCAATTTGTTTATTCTCCATTTTTTTTTTCTCAAATGTTTTCCTAATTATTCTTTCATTCCCGGTGGTATCGATGTTGCTACTGCTTGGATTATGCATTCTTATTTGTAATCCACATTATACATTGACTAAGAGCATACCATACAACTCCCCCATCGAGCTACAAATTGAAAACCTCCAGAACTGGACAGGATTCGAATCACCACTCTAACGGTGATATTAACATTTTTAATTTTTGTAAGGACAAAACACAAGCACTACAGAAAAATCCTTAAGGCGCTCTAAGAGCGGTGCCTGTGCGAAAATAGGGATTCACGTTGGATTTAAATCGCTGGAGATTAAATTCATTGAGAGAAACTTTCTCAGAGAGTTTATTCCACATAAACGAAGTTCTCCAAATGAAAGAGTTC
>WOGR01000439.1:0-25746 GCA_015342045.1 Leptinotarsa lineolata | reverse complement strand
ACAATGACCAAAAAATTAAAAATCCCACGCGTAATACATTCATTTCTATCATTCAAGGGTTGGAACGGTACCACCTACTCTTCCAACCAGTTTTATTAAAAGGAGTCAATACAATCTAAGGCAGAATTTAATTACATGTGTAAGTTTAGAACGCTATTTTTCGGAAACTGCTCATCAAAAAATAAAACGTCAGGTAATCATTGGAAGCAGAATTGAAAGCCAATCAAAATGATGTGCCACTTGACACCCCTTCCAATTTGAAATTCTAAGGGTAGCATCTACCCCTCCTTAGGGGTTGAACCACGAGGGCTGCAAATATTAGTGTCCCCCTTGACTATAAAATTGACCTGCTTTTTCAATTCTTCATATTATTCACTGGAAGGAAGATATTGAGGGTGGAAAGTTTTCAAATTGATACCCTGTATAGTAATATCATTGAAGACGGCAATAATTAAATGACATGAAATAGGACTTTGAAAAAATTGTTTCTTTTGCATGTTCATGGCCATATACCCTATTTCAATAAGCTAGCATTAAATCCATTTTATAAACAGATTTTGTCAACAATCATTCAAGGTTGTCGTTGTTTACGCTCAATACATATGACGATTCTTTTGCTAACGTCTTTAACTATGTTGCTTAAAAAATTTTCTTTCTCGAATTGTATTTTTTGAATTTGGAATATCAGTTGATGATCCAATTGAAAAAATCTTCAAGTAACCCCATAAAAAAAATTCATGGTATCAGCTTGATGTCGCTCCGGTACACCATACTGTTACAAAGCATTGCATGAATCAAACGTTGAGAGTTGAAGTAAAGTCATAGGACTGGAGACTGGAAGTCACCCCGATCGCCTGATTCAAAGCCGATTTAAAAAATGCAATTCGGAGTTGTTGCCGTTGAGTAGTTTTGAAGAAAGATGTGTCATTTGTATTGGTTTTATTTATTGACAATAGCGGAAAACTCAATTCTGCCCCATCTTGATGTCATTTGGTATATTATCAATTTATTCAAATGACTTTTTCCAAAATTTGGGCGAAAGTGACGTTTTCGAATGTTTTTCAAAAAAAAAAACAGATAATGAATGGAAATTAGTGATATTATAACTCTAATTCGAAGTAAATCTTTACAAAAGTTTAACGGCATGTTCGTTGATAAAAAAAATTTATATGTTCCCAATTTGAAAGGTGCCCCTATGGGAAAACTGCTAACCGTAAGGGATACAAAGTCGGTTAAATTGAGGATGAAATGCTCTCAGAGCTTATTCGAATTATGTTTCGAAAATTAAGGAAATTTCGATCAGGTCCGGAAATATTTGAAAAGGACCAAAAATTTTCAATTTCATTTTGAGTTTTTTCTAACGTTATTTAAGAAGATATCAGAAAACAAATGAAGACAGTTTTTCTTTGCCACTTTTCAAGTTGTTCAAGATAGCGTACACATGTTTTTGATACGACGTTTCGTATCCGAAAAACCATGACTAATCAAATTTTTTACGTAGACTGGAAGAAAGAATAACCCGTTGTAAATTAAAACAACTCCTCCCTAATTAATGACTTACTTTGTATCTCTCACTAATTCCGATTTTTCTTTACTGTCGCTCCTCATTTTGTAAACATTTTACATACTCAAGGGAGTATGTAAATGGGGGTGGGTTTGCTCATATTCAGTCTTGAAATGGGTTAGTATGATGTTTCCTCTATTTTCAGTTCGATTTTTATCAGCAACTTTCAAATGTGACACACGGTATGTTTATATTTCTTCCTAACGTTCTCAAACTTATGACGAAGTAAATACTCGTATATTTTTCAAAATTCACTTGCAACTCCACTGAATGGTAGTGTATTGTTGACACGCGCAACGTGGAAAACAAAGGTAAAGTATGACAGAAAGTGATAAACAATACAGACTGACGGATATCTATACTATTCAAATTGCCAATTTTTACGAATGAGTAGTTCAGTATTATATCTGAATTCAACCAACAATGAAAAGTTCATAAGTATCAAATTTTTATTTCCATTATCCCGTATTATCTATCCTTTCATTCACAGAGGCAGAGCTTTACTATTTCAATACTGTCTCTTTCTCTACAGCCACAACATTTAACTTCAACATTAAATAGTTAATACTCCTCTATTTATTTTCAGGAAATAGCTCTCTATGGTGAATTTACCATCAGGGAAACACTGAAATACTTTGGATGGATATCTAACATGACCACCAATGAAGTGGAAGCAAAAGTTGACTTTTTCATAAATTTTCTCATGTTGCCTGATGCTGATAGACAAGTGAAAAATCTCAGTGGTGGACAACAGAGGAGAGTTTCTTTAGCTGCCACACTATTGCACGAACCAGAGCTTCTCATTTTGGATGAACCAACTGTTGGGGTCGATCCTCTTCTAAGAACGAGCATCTGGAATCACCTTGTAGAAATAACAAAGCACGGAAGAACTACTGTGATCATTACCACACATTACATCGATGAAACTAGACAGGCACACTTGGTAAGAATTTAATAGATAGACATACTCGTATACCACCGCAAACTTTTTAGTAGGTATACCTATGTGCACAATATGTGCTGAGTTATTTTGTTATATTTCGAATAGGTTAGGCAGCGTTTTTGATGAAATCTGGGACAAGTAACACTACTGCTCAGACTTCATCATATTTCAACCAATTGTCATGAAATATCAATGAATTATACATACGAACCTTCCTTCTGAATCAATCCGTTCATTAGTGAAAACCCTATAGAAATCCGTTCGGTAGTTTTTGAGTTCATCGCGTTCAGACAGACGAACGTGGCGATAATGATAAGAAGTATAAGGATGTGATGTACTGTTATTTGTAAAATATCTTTCACACACTGTTAACTCTTTGTAGTTAGCAATAATTTCTGATTATAAGAGTATGTTATTTCTGGAAACAATAAGAGTAGTTTGAGTTTCTAATAGTTTCAATATGTTTGTTATTATATTACTGGACTAAAATACTGTAGATTACTGAAGTAATAGTGCTTGAGGTTATTCGATCGTTGCCAGCTCAAAGTGAATGAATAATGAAAAAGTTATAGGAATCCAGAAACATAACAATACTCGGATACACTGACCAATTTCCAAAACATCTAGCAATGTGTTGGAAGCAACGAATAATTATTTTGGGGGAGAAGAGGAATGTGGAGGAATACAATTTTATATTCTTCCATAATTATCTGAAATATAGCGGAGTTTAATCCAGTCAGCTGCAGTGGAAGCAAGCGATTAGGAAAGCAGACTGGTTGAATTGAAGTGAATAGTGTCAATAATTTATCAAGAGGGAACATTATTCAAGATTTTACAGGTGTACTATTCATTAAATTGAGTAAAATTATTTCTAATGCATTGATTATAAACAAATTTTGTAGTGAAACCTAGGCTTTTGGCACTCATCAACAGCAAATAGTTCATTAACTTACCGAATATGATTTTTAAACTATATTCCTTCAATTCTTATGGGAAAATTTATCACTCACACCCTGTGATATAACCTTTGGAACTAGTTTTGAAATCTTCAGTGGAAAATATTCTTTCACATTTCCAGTTGAGACCTACTTGAATGATTTTGTCGTGTATTTTATTAATATGCGTCTTGAGAATTTTACACTGTAGTTTTTTATTAATCCAAATGTAGTATCATATTTGAATTGATTTGTATTGATTTTATTGTGTATCATGTACACACTAATTAAATCTTTCAAAATAGACATTGGATTCAAAAACAAAGTCATTGAGTTTGCCAATTCAATTTTTTTCTTCTGATATGGAAATTAAATTCGGCATTGAATATTTGACAAGGGAAGCTAAAATTGTTTTATGACTCACAAGCACAATGTAATTATTATTTAATTTTGGGAAATTGCCTTTGAGGAGTTAGAACTGTAGTTGCTCAAAAGGTGCAGCTGGCCATTGGCAAAAACAAATTTGAAATGAACCATTTGCTGAAAGTAATAGAAAAAAGTATCTGAGTTTCGAGGCCTTTTGAAAGAGGTTCAGATTACAAATTCCAAACTTGGGTATTCAAATTCTCCATTGTTATTTCTGAAACTGACTCATGAATTGAAGTAAAAACAAATAAAATTTCTTATCCCATAAATCCTTACTTAATTTGACATATGATATTATGTAGCAATCCTGTGAATGATATCTGATTCAATTCCGTAACGAATGTTTGGATTACAAACTGAATAGAGAAAAGTGTTTTTTGTATAAAACAGTGTTCATAAAAATTATTTTTTATAAAGTTTTTTTTCGTGTAATTCAATGTTTATATGTAAGTGACTGTTTCGAGAGGGTTTTTTTTCCAAAATGTGTCTGAAAGTTACTTCTTTTCATGATCTACACATCTTTGTATAGAGTTACCTTTCCTGAAATGGATTGCTTCCTGTATTTCCTCGGAAGAATCCCACATTTTTTCTGTATCAAGATGGAGAAGTAGAAAGCCAAAATCTTTTTTTCCCAGGATATAAAACCTTTTCTATTACTGATACAAAAGTTTGAGGTATCAAATAATACACTGACTGACGTAATCAGTAACAAAAAAAACATGAACGTAACAGAATTGTGAATAAAGATCTTGGTCGCTGATAAATGAAAACCTTCAAAATTTGCATAGCTTCAATAATAAACAGCGGATGTTGTTGAGCCAAATTTAGATTATGCAACAAATTTCATTAACTTTTGTTCAAAAATAAGTTTATTAAAACATGAGGTAGTATGCATAAAGCGAAGTACTTGCTAATGCTCTAGGTATCTACTTCACAAGTGAAGTATCTACTAGACAATGTTTATTGTTGAACATGAATGAAACTGATTTTTGGTCGGTAATTAGTAGAAAATTTCTTCCAATAAGATAATGTTTCCATTTTCTGAGAACTTCAACGATGGTATAGGCTTTTTTTCTACAGTTGAATGCCTTTTCCCACTTCCGGAAAGTGTTCTCGAATAGAATGCAACAAGCCTATCAGTTTGTGAAATAGAAGAAGCTATTGCAAAATCCGAAACATCTGATTCAACTGTGAATAGGACGTTTTCTTTAATAGACGTAACCATGGGTTTAACGATGTGTGCTTTTAGATGTTCGAAAGCTTCTAAAACTAATGAATTGATCGAAAATTTTTTGACTTGAATGAGTGGCTGTATTTTTCAGAATATTTTGGAATCCATTTCGCATAATGGGAAAACATTCCAATGGCTCGTCAAAGAGCCATTGGAAATATTTATTTCGATATAACAAAACACTTCAACTAAAACTATTTGAATGTCTATCGCCTTTTTATATCGCACCGCGTACCGCACTTTACTTGCACTAGACTGTCTGATAGGCGAGTGGGTAACGCTATTTGGCAATCGAAGATACTAGATTTTTTCTTGGAATTCCATCGAACGACGGCAACGGTGTTCTCGACACATGTAAAATGCAGGCAAACATCATCGAAAATTCGCGAAATTTCACTCGGGCCGAACGCGCTCCTAGCCACGTAACAGATGATTTACGGCTACCAGTGGCGGACTGCGTTACTTTCTTCAGGGCATGATTTATAATACTACCTCCTTCCCTGAGATTGTTAGGTTGTTCGCCCCGAACAACATTCCAAGAGGAAACATCACGACCCATGTACGGACTCAGTCTTTCTATGTGGACAACTTTAGGCTTGCTTCTGGGTGACAATTGGATTCTGTACACCAGATCATTTATCTTTTTGGTGACCAAGTAAGGTCCTTGCCATGGTCTCTGCAATTTGGGACACAGACCTTTCCGACGTTGGGGTTGATATAACCATACTGCATCGCCCTCCTTGAAGCTCACCGGCAGCGACCTTTTATCAAACCTTATTTTCATTCTGTCGCTGGAAAGCTGTAATTTGGATCTGGCGAATTTGTGTACAATTTCCAGTCTTTCCCTCAAGTCATTCATGTACTGTGAAAGGAATACGTCTTGAGGTTCATGGATGGACTGCCCATTACATCTATCGGAAGCTTCAGTTCTCGACCAGTTAACAACATGGATTGTGTGTAACCTGTCGCATCATGTTGGGAGCTCCTGTATGCCAACAGAAAGAGAGGAATCAATTCATCCCAGTCTCTTTGGTTTTCGGAGACAAACATCGAGAGGTAGTTATTTATGATGCGATTATGCCGCTCGACCACTCCATCGGATTGTAGGTGAAGAGCAGTTGTTCTTGTCTTCTTTATTCCCAACAAAGTCATCATTTCGTTCCATAGATCCGATTCGAAGTTGCGGCCCTGATCAGAGTGTAGTTCCTGGGGTACTCCGTATCTGGCAATTACGTTCTGCAACAGGGCTTCTGCTACAGTTTTAGCCTCTTGGTTGGGTAAGGCTACTACTTCAGGCCATTTGGAGATATAGTCCATCACAACCATAAGGTACTTGTTACCGGATTTGGTCATAGGGAGTGGTCCCAAAATGTCGACTGCAATTCTCTCGAAAGAGCACCCACTGAGGTACTGCTTCAACTTTCCTCTTTGCCTTGCCTTCGGTCCCTTTCTCGAAGAGCACAGGTCACAGCGTTTATACCACTCCCCCACGTCTCGACGGCAATTGACCCAGTAGTACCTCTCACGTACTCTCGCTAGAGTTCTATTTACTCCAAAATGCCCTCCAGTGCGTCCATCATGGAGCTGTTCAGGTATATTCGGGATACACGTCTTGGGAAGGATCATCTGGAATTTGTGGGTTCCCATTTCCGAGTGAGTAGGTCATCTCGAATGAACATGGAGTCCCATTGGAGCCAGTAACCCTTTTCCTGCTGGCTGTGCGTAGAGATCTCTTGCAATTCCGGCCTTATTCCTTTGTCAATCCATTCCCGTACAATTTCCAAGGCCGGATCTTCCTTCTGCGCTACGATGATCTCTTGCCTCGTCATGAAGGTAGTGTCACCCCCAGAGGCTGTTAATGACCGCACCACACCATGGTCAGGTGATTCCTGTCCGTATCCCTGGACAAGGGACCCTTACAGGTTGCTACCATCCGGGTCAGAGGGAACCCGAAGCAGCGGGAGGTAGGGGAGCTTATCTCCCTATCAGAGCTGTCCATAAAGGAGTCTCTGCCCGATACCTTGTCACGTCTGGTGGAAAGCTCTTCTGTTAACTGGTGACTATTCAGAAATCCATCGACAACTGATCTGTTCCTGTTGCGTCCTATCGTGGAAATCGAATCCCTGGGGGCTTGGGATGTAGCAGCCAATGTACCTCTCTTACTGCTGACTGAATTTATTTTCTCCAAATCCTGACGCTCCAGTTCTGGTGATCTTGAACGCCAGTCTTTTTTTCTTTGGATGCTGGACGTAGTCGGCAGTCCCGCTTCAAATGTCCTTCTCTGCCGCAGTTATAGCATTTAGGCCGCCCTCTTGCCTTGGGTGCAGTTTCATTCATTAAATACTTCTTAAAGAGTTCCTCTAGACCTTCCAAGATTCGATCTGTTCTTTCGTCTTTCTTTTCATTGATGGCCCTTCCTAGAACTTTTCGTTGTATTTGCGAAGCATTTTTGGCAGCTTCAAACTCTAGGGCATGAGTGATGGCTTCATTTAATTTTTTATGACGCGCCATCCTCAACGACTGCTGCAGCTCCGTGTCACGAACCTTGTCGATGAAACAAACTATGGACACTAATCCAGTGGGTGAAGTTATAAGGTGCTTCTGTGTAGGCGAGTCTTACCAACTTTTCAACTTTAGCCCCAAACTCCTGCAGACTCTCATATGGAACATGAGTTCTCACCTTCAATTGAGCTTGGTAGACCTGTTGAAGGTGTTCACTACCATACCTGACCACCAAAGCTGATACGACTTCATAGTCCTTCTGCCTATTTACTGGAATATTTTGCCAGTATGAGAGCTGTTGCTTTCTCCTCATTTTTCCACCCATTATTTTCCGCAGCGGCCTCAAATTGTCTGCGATAAATTGACCATGAAGATTTGCCATCGAATGTTGGAGTTTTGATAAAACTACTGCTAGAAGGGAGATTTGTCTCCGATTTGCATTTTCTCACAGCAATCACCTTCAGTGCCGGTAATTCTCTTCGAAGTTCCCAGAAAACCTCCTCAAACTTTTTGTCGACTCCTTCAAGTTTCCTTCCGACTCCTTCAAACTCCTCTTCAAATTTTCTTTTAACCCCGTCGAACTTCTCATCGACTACTTTTTCCAATCCCTCATTCGTTTCCTGGAATGCTTTTTCAAATTCTTCCTGAATAAATTCCTGTACCTTCACTTTACTCACTTGAGAAGATTTTATGTACTTCAATCAATGAAGGTACATCTGATTGTCCTTTTCCTGCTTTTCCTGAATATTTACCAGCAAGTCTCTGTCTTTTTCCTGAATACCTAGTAGTGATTCAGTGTCTTCCTTTCGGCGTGATTGTTCTTCCTCTCTTCTGCATTCATCAACCTCCCTTCTACGTTCATCTTCCGCTCTTCTACTTTTTTCATTCTCCGCCAGGCTTGCTTGCAAAGCCTCAAGCATTTTCTTGAATTCTTCCATCTCGTCGTAATCGACACTCCTTGTTTTCACCATAAATAGAAAATGATCAGTCAATTATCCCACTTCTGACACCAAATGTTACGTTTTTACCGTGGGTTAAATAATAATTGACTACACTGAACAATAATCAAACTCAACTTTATTTCACTATCGATATAACAAAACACTTCAACTGAAACTATTTGAATGATTTATAACAATATAAATAAAAAATTTGCATTTATTCCTATAATCAGTTGTCATAATAAGTTAATTTTTCAATTATTTTTTTATTTTTTAGTTGAAGTGAAGTGAAAAGTTAACATGACACCTGACACTAATGTGACAAATACACAGAATAGCCCACACAGATAAAATACATGTGCCCCAAATGGAATTTTTATCAGATATGGGCTATTCAGTCATAAATTTGTTAAAAAGTTTTATTGCCAGGTAATTACAACTAATACTCAGTAGTTTGTGGTGAAGAATCAGCAGGTCACATCTATTTTGCATATTATTTTAATTGTTTTCATCAATACCATTAAACATATTGTTTCTTCATTCATCTGTTATAGCAATCCATCGAATACCACAGTGAATACCACAGTTTCTGAAGCTCATGCTTCAGAAACGTTTGTTAATTATAAAGAGCAAAAATTAGAGAGATGAAACCCCCTGAATTTCTATGGCACCTTATTGTTTTTCCTCTTTTTCTTCTTTCTTATTATTTCTAACTGCTCTGTGTTTTATTGATTAAACCGATAAGGGAAGATAGCTGAACTTAACTATTTATGCTTTTATCTGATACAAACCGCAAGATCTATGACATTATTCAATTGAAATGATATAACAATGAGTTCAGAAATCTTCTGAAATATTGAACACGTATTTGGTCTTAGAAAAATAATTAAAATGAACTAACACTCTTCTAGGTGCGCATTTCACAAACCTCACTAGCGTCAAGGTGATCTAAACTCTAGGTAGATATTATAGGTTCATTGAGTATATTATATGTTGTAGAAATAGTAGAAATGTAAATGAAAATTGTCAGTATACGCTGTATAGTAAATCAAAAATGTAAACTAATCCTCATTTAAAATGATTCTTAATAACCCAATCAAGTTAATCAACAACACAAATATAAATACAATATTACAATTGAGAACTGGTAATATCCTGAAAGTCATGAGTTTGCTACAATACCTGAACAAAGCCAATGAGTGTTTTTCGTACATATTTGAAAACTCCTCTCATGTCAAAAATTTCGCTGAGCAGACTATACAGAGGTTCGGCGATAGTATCATCTGACATTTTTGGAGAATGCCCGTTTGTCCTGATGAAATCAACAGTATCAACATTCGATTCAAGACTCTGTGACATATCTTCCTCTTCGCTCTCTTTGAGAAACGAATAAGAGTCCCGGCTCTGTTCACTACTGCTAAAAACATCATTGGCTATAATTCATCAGCACTAGCTCATAAGAAAGTAATGTTGAATATGTCCGTATTTTTTCTGGTTTTTGATGTTAACTTCCACACTGTAGAATCTATACCAAGTATAGAACAAGAAGATTACAGACTCTACATCGAAAAATTGTGATTATGAGAATAATTTCCTCTAAGAAAAGCAGAATTAGTCAGCATCAAAATTTGTTTAAAAACTAATTTTCTGGGAAAATATTTTTTTGGCTCTCTACGTTTCTAGCATTAAATAAAACATGTGAGAGAATAACTAACGTTATTGCAGTTTCGTCTTATAAGGACATTTTCAAATGAATACAATACACCTAAATAATTAACAATGTTAACCCTTATACAGTGTGTAAAAGCCAAATGGAATAAATTCATTATTTCAGTTACTGTATAGGCTTGTGATATATCGTTTGAAAGGTCTCTGCATTCTATATTCAAAAATGTTATCGCTCAAGTTTATTGCAACAATTAAGATAAAAAAATTATAATCATGTGGTTAATGAAATTCGATAAAATACACTCAAAACTTATTACAATATACTTAAAACTCATTTTATGTTGAGGTATGATACCTACTGAGAAGCTCACGAAAGACGATTTTGACAAAAGAACTTATGATAATGTTCGGGCAGGGATTGTAAGAAACCATATCATTGGTCCCTTTTTTATTGAGGGCAACTTGAATGGCGATAATTATTTGGCACTACTTAAAAATGATCTCAATCCAAGTTTAGCAAATTTATATCCTGATCCAGGAAACCCTCAAGTTTCAGTAAATACGATATGGTTTCAGCAGAATGGAGCACCACCACATTACCAAGTTAATGTCCGGCAATACTTCGATACAACATTTCCCAATCGGTAGATAGGGAGGCGAGGATCGATTGAATGGCCGGTGCGATCACCTAATCTTTCATCATTAGATTTCTTTTTTGAATGACTTAAAATAACGAATAACGCTTGAGATTAGGTCGGTTACGCCTGATATGTTAAATAATGTTAGAATACAGTTTTATTTGAGATTAGGATGTTGCCAAGACGTTCGCGGTGAACATTTTGAACATCTAGGCATTCAGACCACATGCCAGATTATTTAATTTCCTTTTTAATGCCAAAGAATAAAGTTGACAAGATGAAGAAATCTGGAGTTTATAGTGTAATAGTGTTTATTTGGGACAATGTGGCCAAAATGTCTCAAAACGGTATAACATGAAAGGTCTTTGAGACTAGGTAAAAATAATTCGACGTTTTCAAACCATTCCTTGGAGTGCAACCACAAGTTCCCGAATTCAAACGATACGGATATTTTGCACTATGCAAGCAAGGGTTGGAAACTCAATTATTTGGAATCTTTGGAAATTCATAAACATAAGTATTGCGGATGTAACCTTCTAAATGACCAAATCGACCTAGTCTATTCGCCGATTTTCATACTGTCACAGATAAACAAAATTCAGGTACTCAGTTAAGGACCGTCTGTTATTACCTAGAGTGGTGTATTATATATAAGGGTTAACATTGTTAATTATTTCAGTTTATTGTATTCGTTTGAAAATATCCTTACATGACAAAACTGCAGTAACTTAGTTACAAATACAAGTGGTAAAAAAACATAGTTACTTTCATTTCTCATTTTTCAGGAAGAAAGAAGGCGTTTTCCCAAAAAACTTATTTCTATTAAAACATATTCCCTTTTCAATTTAAGAACTACTTTTTTGATTTGTATTTTTGATACAAATAATATTAAGAATCAAATTTTCAGAACACAATTGTGTTTTGATAATATATAAATTAATTTCGACTTTCCCAAGAAACAAACTCAAAATGTGTTTAAAAATATCTTAAAATGTGCAAAGATAATTTGTCCAATGTGAAAATATTGTTCCTCTTATAAATATTTTTACAAGTACTTGGAATTTTTAAACATTTCTTGGCAGGCAGCTCATTATAAATTATTATACCACTATGCAAGACAACGTTTCCCAATTTCCGTTTTTTATCTGCTTGAAAGTAATTTTGAAAATATTCTAGTGATAATTATAAATGAAAGCATGTTCAGTGACTTTTAAACTGCTGTATTTTTCCTTTATAATGTTGAGGTGAATGAAGAAAAAAATTACAAACTATAATGTGAATTCAAATTTAATAAACTTTTTGGTTTTAAGTGTGGAAGTTTGTAAATACATTCGATAATTTCATTCTGATCTTTTTCTATAGTTCTAGAATCGCAATATTTGCAGATCTCCATATCGAAATAGAATATTTTAATCGGGAATATACTAAACTACGATATATGTACGTCAAATATTTGCGATAAATATGATTTTGTACTCTATAAAGAATACTGATAATCAATGATTTTTTTTTCAAAGTTTTTCAATATGTTCATTTCAACTAAAATTTTTATCAATATCTAATTCTAGACATTTTGTGTAGTTTTTGTATGTGATCTCATTTCAAATTGGATTGTGGGATATCAATTACTTCTTTTTTTTTCGAGTTATGAATATGTAAAATTTTTTCGAAAAATTTTTGAAAAAATTATGAATTTGTAACCAAAAATTTTATTCAAATCATGAATTACTTTATCTCTTGTAGAATCAAAATTAGATTAACAATAAATAACCTTTTTTACCTCTTGAACAAGGTCGAGAAGAAAAATCTAGACTTTTTGGGGCTTGGTGTAGAATGTTTCAAATGCTCTGAACTGGGGCTCAGGAAAGAGTATATAGCTTCACTTTGATTAAGCCTGTCATCCCTCAAGACAAACTGAAAATATACAGAGTATAATTGAAAATCTGTTGTAAAAAAAATATGCCTCTGAGAAATCTCTCCTTACATTCAAATATTTCTGGATTTGATGTTTAGCCTTGTCCAAAGTAAGTTTGTCAGTCTTTCCGAAGAGGAACTTGAAGGTATTTGAAGGAAGTTCCAAACTGCGTATATCAGAACACAGAGGCCGCAATTTTTTGTGCAGCTCTTGAAACTGTGTTAAGCTCCTACAAACCACCCATCCTGTACAAATAGTTTCCTCCCCATCGGGAGATTCATCTTCAGACATCTGCACGACCAATACAAACTGCAGTGGTTCTCTCTCATTGGGTATCTGAAAATATTATGATTTAGTTCATTTAACCAGCAACTGCACAAGAACAAAATACTGGAATTTCAACTAAAAAACAAGGATTTAACGCTGACAAAATAGATTGCGTCTGTAAATGAATGGATTAGATTTTGAAGAAAATTCCAGCATTATTCAGATCTTTTATTGCAATTGTAACACAAGGGATAGAAGTGAAACCGTATATTCCCAATCGGGTTTTCCTATGTTTAACAAATAATAACAGTGTGATACAAAACCGAATAAGGTTGAGAAAATCACTCCCCTCTGATTGATTTTTTTTAATTTAGGCTCTAGCTTGATCAGATGATATGGTTAGATCTAGTCTTTCAGAGAGTAAAAGGGATTTGAAGCATCTTACAATTTGCCGAAAACTTTGAGGCAATATAAGCCTATGACACATCATCATCAAATCATCTATCGAGGTAAACTAATATAAAACATTCCCTTTTCAAATTTACCTCTGCACTTTGTACTATAGCCCTCCATCGCCCTAAATTATCTGCCCAAATCTCTGTTCTGGTCAAGTGGGCCTCCAGTTGTCTTTTCTCACCTTGCAGCCATTCAACTGCATGCTCCAGTTTACCAAGAACCTTCGAATCAGGTCTCATTGACAAACGTAAGGCTTCCAAAGCCTAAAATAAAAGTAATTGATAATTGTTATCAAAACTAATCATTTTTTTGACTACTACCAACAATTTCCATTACCTGAGACTTATTGTTCAATTTTTCCTCTAGTTGATCTAATTTTCTCCTGGCATAGTTTGAATGGTCACCGACATTCAAGTTATTCTCTGGACTACTCATAGAGTCTGTTGAAATCTGTTTGTCATCTGTCAACCTACTGCCTTCATCAGTCAACTCATCTTCTCTTTCGATGGCGTTAACCATTTCTTTGTAGTAGTCACTGATTAAAAACGGCTGATAATATTTATCTTCTAAAGTTTGAACAACTTGCCTCTGCACTTCATAAAAAACTTCTGGTCCCTTATCACCTAAGAGAATTAATTTGAAAATTAGAAGTTTTATAAAGTAATACACTGGAATATTACCTAATAAAAATGATTCCATGCGTTTTTTGGTGGTCTTGTCGACTTTTATCTCAGAAGTGGGATTTCTGATGAAAGTATAAAAAATTTCTGCACCAAGCTGATGCCAGTTTTTTCTTTGAGCCGTACGCAGTTCCTCCACTGACGTCCAGAATCTAATCAAATCTTGACTTGCCAAAGTTTGCAGAAATTGGGATAAATATTTTCTACCCAGAACGTGCTCTAAAATAGTCTGTAAAGACAGTACCTACAAAAAAGTCATATTACACCTTAATATAGTACCAGATTTTTTATTATTATTGGGGATAAGATTATTTTAGTTGAATATATTCACATCACAAACTAACCACAAAAATATGAATGGTATTCTTTAGGTAAACAAATAAATAAAGTATCAACTTTTAGATCTAGGTAAGTTGGTATATGAATTGATGCAGATTGAAATGGAACTAAATAATTTGATTGACCATAAAAAGATATT
This sequence comes from Leptinotarsa lineolata, assembly GCA_015342045.1. Lineage (NCBI taxonomy): Eukaryota > Metazoa > Arthropoda > Insecta > Coleoptera > Chrysomelidae > Leptinotarsa > Leptinotarsa lineolata. The sequence continues at coordinate 11,102 of WOGR01000439.1, read as the reverse complement.
TCAATAAAGTTGTTTATCCTCTTGAATAATGACATTAGGTATCCTCCGCAGGTCTTTCACTTTTGGTCTCAAATATATGAGATTATTTACATCTTTCAAAAATTTGTGTGAAAGATTACATATTTTTGTTCAACAAAGGTTATTTTGACTATTAGTATTAAAAATTATTAATTAACAGCCATTGAAATCCATTTATTTTGGATTAACCTAAAATTTTCAAGAGAAAGTCAAGTGAAGAAAAGAATTTTTTGTTATGCAAAAAGTTGTTTCGATGTGACCTTATACATCAATCTATAGATTGATGTATGATAGAATAAATGTTGCAGTTCAATCAATGCTTACCACACAAACTTCTGAATACTGTGAAATATTTTATATGTAATTTCCTCTGTCTTCTTGATAAATATAAAGTTGGGGTGTTTTTTCTTTGTTTGAGGGTAAGAAAGTTACATTCGTTCCAAAGTTAAATCCTTTTCATAATTCTAATATTTCACGCTGTATTATAGTTACATCAGGAAATAAAATGTGATGAACTGAGTTACTCAGAGAAAGTACTCTGAAAATCTTATCATTCACATAAATGATAAATATTACCAAAACAAGTATGGATTCTTTTGGTCTTACATGTTCTGTTGTCACAAAAATAACTTGCTGTTTAATGGGTCTATTGCATTTCCTCCCGTTTCGTTAGGACACTTATTCCGAAATTCTTGTTCTCTTTTTCAAGTTATACAGTTCCTTTGTTGGATTTTCATTCACTAGATACATAACAAACTGTCTCTTTCCTTGGTAAGTCTAAAGCTCATTGAAAAATCTTATTTTGTTTAGGTGTTCTCTAAATGAATAAGTGCCCTGTATTCTGTGTGCATTATTATGTTCTTGAGAATATTTCTCCAATAGGTTTCTTATTGACCTATTACTATATACTGCATCGATTTTAGGACACAAATACCATACTTCGTTAATAGTCGGTTGATAACGTGGGGCACCTCTAACGGAAGGGGAAGGAATGCTGAATTTGTTGGCATATGAAAAAACAAAGATTGTTGAGTGCCAAGAAGGCACTAATCTAAAGAAGCCCTAAGTCATATTTTCGTGACGTGTGACATATTAAATAAAAATGGTGGGAATGCTGAATTTGGAAAAACTGAAGGAACTGGGTTGTATCTCCGTTAATAATAGTCGGATGGTGACGTGTAGCATATCAAGTGAAAGGGGAGCAGATGCTACCTCGAGAGAAAGAATAATAGTCGAATCGTGACGTTTGGCGAGTCAAATAAATGGGGAAGATTCTAAATTGAGAAAATACAAAACAAAAATGATTGTGTGTCAAAAAGACACTATCGATATTAATTGCCGGATCGTGATATTGAGAAAGGAATTGAGAAAAGAAAAACAAAATGTTATGTGTCAAAAAGGCAGTAATTCGTATGTTCGTTGATGATAGTAACGTTTTGCAAGTCAAAGAGAGAATGAAATGTTGAATTGATGAAAAAAAAACAAGAGCAGCTGCGTACGAAAAAGGAATTGATTCCGAAAAAATTGCTTGTCTCTTCTTTTCCCAATTCAGCACTACCTTCCTTTTAATTTGACGCTCCATATATCACGATACGACTATTATTAACAAAAATACGACTCAATGTCTCTTTGGCATGCAACAATCTTTGTTTTTTTTTTCACTCAATTCTGCATCTGCTTCCTCTTCATTTGATGCGCCATATGTCACGATTCAAATATTAATAACGAAGGTATGAATAACTTAGTGTCTAGATATTTGTCGTGGTTTGCACTTGGCGAGACGAATATCGTCCGAAAAAAGGACGAAAGACGGATAAAAATCATGCAGATTTTCTCTTCGAATTTCACAGACTCAATTCGAAATTTCAGCCGTAAAATGCAGAAAGCCGTCATTTTTGGCTCACTGCGCTTGCTCAGAGCACATGATTCTCGAACCCAATGATCACTTACCCTACGGTGCGAGAATTGGTCTTTGGTTGATAATGCTGGTGCGCCCTCCTGAATGTATCGGGACTTCAGGGGATAGGGCTCGACCAGCGCAACTTTTCTGCATTTCAATTCTGTCATAATAATAATAAATGCGCTCAGAACAACTCGAGGGTATAATTGTGGCACCTCCAGAAATCTAAGGCCTAATTATTTTACATGGATGACCTTGAAATGTATGTCTCTGAAGAAAATAATCTCCGGCATTTGAGGATGGTGGAAGAGTATATGCATGATAGGAATATGGAATTAGGGATAGATACATTCGTTTGTTTAACGGTTATACTTTCCTCGACATCAGAGAGGCCGTGAATTTTGAATTTTGAGTGTCTCACAACGAAATGGCACTGGATGGAGACTTTGAAGTCATCAGGAGCTCCTCGGATATCCTTCTCTGCAAGGTCCTCGATAATAATGGAGCAGGAATTGGGGATTTTTTTTGAAGCAGACACTGAAAGATCATAGTGGCTTGCCGCACCGAGGCAGAAATCTTGGCCGAACAACATTCGTGGCTCTTTGCGTCCGCTGAGGGCACATGATTCTCACACTCAATGAATACTAATAGTTCACCAACTTCGAGCCATTGCTCTGTCGAGGGAACAACTTTGTGGCATTTCTGATCTGCAAGTATTATGTACAATCTGTCTCTCATGTTTCATTTTGATTGTATATTTGAACACAAATAAGTTAGATGTGGTTAACAGTGATGAGTTGCAAATCTTTAAAAATTCTTCTCTTAGTAAATTAGTTTCTTGACAAATATTTGCCGTTGAATTTCATCTTTTACTATTTGTCTTTTCTTATATATAGTTTCAATATCACAGTCATTTCGCTTTTTAGAAAGAGAGCAAGGCTTCTTACAAACATTCATATCCTATAATTGTTTTTAATCAAAATTCAAAAGGAATTTTTTGTGGAGTATTCAATATTTTTTACTGTTTTTTGGGCGTATAATCTTCCACAATTTGAAAAATGAACAAAGCTGAATCAATAGAGGAGCTGCTGAAATGTAATAAACGCAAAGTGAAAATTCTTGTTCATATATTCTATCTAAACATTGAATAATCATACTTCACAAGTAACGCCATACCTTATATTACCGGTTTTTCTGAAAAATTGGCATGAATCGGATAAAAACAGATATATTGTAAGTTGTAAGAACAACTATTAGAACTACCAACACATTGAAGATCTCTTCTGACACAAACTTAACCAGAAAATACGGTTAAAAAAAGAAAGAGTGTATTTATAATATACCTTGTTCCTGTAGAAAGAGTTATATAGGTGAAGCGTCAAGACCACTAGATATAAAAAATCAACATTGTGAATTTATAAAGAGAATTGTATCAATAAACAAAGATTAGGGTAAAATCATATATATATTGTTTGTATGCAAGTGTGCCTTTGGGCTATAGAGCATATATCAAATAATAATTAGCTATTCCCGAACGTTTTCAGTCATAAGACTATCATCAGGGGAATTCTGAAAAATGAAGATTATTAAATGAGAAACTAAAACTGAAAATAAAAATTGAAAGAAGTTTCACTGATGAAAGTAAGTAAGTAAGATAAAAGAATAGGCATCTATATAAAATATTATTTTACATTTCCACAATAATGTTCACAAAATCGTTTTGTTTGGAGCTATAACTTTTGTAAGAAATTCTGACAAGTGATTGACCTTTATATCAATGTTTATAACTTTCCGTGTCTTACTTTTATTAGTGAAACCTCTCAATTTTATTTTTATTTTTAGTTTCTCATTTAATAATCTTCACTTTTCAAAATTACCCTGATGATGGTCTTATGACTGTAAACGTTCGGTAATAGCTAATTATTATTTGATATATGCACTATAGCCCAAAGGCACACTTGCCTACAAACAATAAATATATGATTTTACTCTAATCTTACAATTTTGTAAGTGCACATACAACCTCCTCCTACAATTATAAAAAGAAGACACATAACAGGATCAGAGATAGCTGAGTATATTCTAAAATTCACTGGTGATCACACAACGAAATGGAGTGAAACAAAAATTGTCACCTCATGAAAATATAATTAAACTCAAAAAAATCCGCATATATTCTTTTATCAGGTAGAAAATGTATTTCGAATACTTCTGTAAAATTGCTTGCATCTGGTTGCCATTGCTATGGCAAGAGGTTGAAAACGAAAATATGAATGTATGTGTATTAATGTAGACTATCGAATATGACATCAGAACATTTCATTCTTTTGATGTGTGTCAAAGGAAATATAGCATTTTACAATTGAGGCGTTGTATTATTTTCCGAAACATTGACCATCTAACAAAAACAGAAAGTAAGCGAAGTATGGAAATTCAATTTTTTTTTTCAATTGATTATTCAATTTGTAAGCAAAATGTAACAATACGACTTCAGTGGTTTATATTATACAGTACCTTTTCGAAGTGAACTTTTCAGTTTGCCTTTCAATTGACATCAGCAGATTCTCTTTTGATTCACCTTTGATCCGTTTAGAGATAAAATATAAATATTGAACTCATCAAACAGACTTTTACCCTCCGTGTATAATGAACATTAACGTGAATAGAGAAATATACAAATCATAACACTTAAATGATATTATGAAGGAGTAAAAATTACCCTTTTCATATCATCTCCATACTGACATCCTGAATCCCAACCGAGACTCATCAACTTTTTCTCGCACTGTTGTTTAGCTGAAGTTAGTTGGTTTATGTGCTTTCTCAGCTTCTTAGCAGCGCTGATATCAGACTTTTGTACACCGGCAGAAGACAAGGTTGTTTTGTCATTGTCTAGATCGACTCCTTTTGCACGATTCAAGTTTTGAAGAGTTGTAGCTTGCATTAATTTTGTCACAATATTGTACCTAGACATTAGAATGAGTAAATATAATAATAATAATAACCCATTCAGATTCACAAAAATACAAGTTACATTACACTGTATCCATACTGAGAATTGTCAAGAATATAAAGTTACTTTTTTTTCAATTTCGAATAACTTTGGATTTCAAAGTTTGTCGTGTACATGGCAATTTATAACTAGACAATAATATCTGAGATTGGAAAAAATTTACCCACTGCCATGTTATATACAGGGCTAATCAAATTCGTTTCTGTACATGGGTATCTCGTAAACGATAAGACATAGAGGGTCGGTTAAAGTGTGGCAAAGTTGCGTATTTTAGAGACCTATTTAATGATGTAAAAAAACCGAATATAGCTCTCTTGGTTCTGGAGATATACAGGAAAAACAAAAAAATCCCAAATTATTTTTATGCCTGTATCTTCTTTATTCGCAGACATATTGAAAATCTGTCCACATTTTGCTATTGGTACTTGATGTGAGCTATCAGATTATATCCATGAATCTTTTATACACCCTCATCTTTGAATTTTTAAATACGGACCCGTATTTTTTGTTGTCGTTTTTGGATCGTCGACGTTCACTTCATACTGAGAAATTAAATTTAATTTTATATTTCGGTAATATTTTATTATAATTGGGTAAATTATTCCCTTTCGAATGACGGCCCTGTGAATTGGTTGATTGAGTTAAATAGAAACACAATATCAACTTTCAGGTCTCCTTAGGCCAGGTGCTGACTTGCAATTTTCGATTGCGCAACTGAACGGTCGCGATTGCATCAAACCCCGCACACTATACGCAACTTTAACTGATTAGGAATCGAGACCGCGCACACATGCAATTGAACCGTTTAGTTTCAAAATGAACTTCGATGAGGTGGCAGTGGTATGTGCGCTTGAATTAATAAGAAGGAACACAAAACAAAAGAAGAGGTTCTGGTCCAATGACTGCCCAACGATCAACCAAAGAGCAATTTCAAAAATTATATGACTTGCGAGTTCATTCCGAAAAATTTTTCAAATACTACCGGATGAGTGTGGCCAGTTTTGACGAACTTTTAGAGCTGATACGACCTCACATCACAAAAATACCAAGTTTCGGAAAGCCATTACTCCAGCTGAACGACTTACAGTGACTATAAGGTGAGATAAAAAAAAATACGAAAAAAGTTTTTATTAATCTCCAATGAAAAATTACGTAAAATGTTTTTTACATGGGTGCCTAAACACATATGTTGTCTAATTTGAAATATATTTGATATATACCCAAGGGAAATCTGAAAACTCGTTGGGGGACAGAGGATCCAAACTCAGGCTTCCACTGTCTGGTGAACTTCCACTTCTATGTGGGGGTGGTATTGTCATTGTTGGTTGCCAATTTTGATTATTATAATTATGGTAATTCTGTGGCCTGTAGTTTGGATAACCTACAGCCACAGGCATGTGAGAGAAAGAGTGTGATGGTTGTGGCTGGATTGGTTGTGTCAAGCATTTCAATGTTGCCAAAAATTCCATTTTTGCGTCAAGTTTTTGAGAATCGTTCGATTTTTTAAACGTTGGCACTAAAAAGAGTAGAAAAGATTTATCTTCATCAAATGGCTCTGTCGTCTTGTCTTTCAAAATGTTTAATAAAGTTTGTTCATGACGTTCAGTTTTCTTTGCTTGCTTTTTAGCTGCCCCTTCATTCGGTTGTTGAGTTTGCTTATTTGTATGTTGCCGAGTGCCAATAAGAGACTGAGATGCACCAATATCACTTTGCTGCGATTGATTCATCATTTCTGAATCTTCCTCATTATCACTATCAGCGCTAGCATTTCCTGCCTGAGATGGGCTGCATTCACTGGTCATGAGTCGATCATTCAATGTGGGTAACAAGAATAAAAGCTGATAAAAAGTACGTATTTCCTACGCTTTCGAGCAGCTTGGCCGGATGAAGTACATTTTTGTTTTTGAAGTTCCCTTCGAAAACATGTTCGTAAATTTCTCCATTTACCTTGCAATTCCTTTTCTGTACAATAAAAAGTAAAATTAGTGAGACAGTGGCGACTGGAAATAAATAGATAAACAATAAGGAGTTGGACAAAACCTATTAGATGTGCAGAAAAATTGTAATTTGAATTATAAAATGCATTTACTCCTACATTCATTATCCTTCTTTTCAGGTATTTGGCAACTGGACATTGTTTCCGAAGTCTATACTTTGAGTTTCTTATTGGAGAGACAACACTGAGAACAATTGTGAAAGATACTTGTGAAAAACTATGGATGTGCCTGAAAAAAAAGTGTATGCCACAACATACTGAATAAACATGGCGTAGAATTGCTGATAAGTTTGCAACCACTACGCAGTTTCCAAATTGTCTAGGGGCCATAGACGGCAAGCACATAAGGGTAAAAAAGCCCAATCTAATTGGTTCCGAGTACATGAATTACAAACACTTCTTTTCCATTGTGCTTATGGCTGTTGTAGATGCCAATTATTGCTTTATTTCAGTTTATATTGGATCGTTTGGTAGTGCTAGCGATTCACATGTGTTCCAGAAGTGCAACTTTGGTCAAAAACTTAATGCAGGTCAACTAAATATTCCACCAAATCAGAGACTGCCAAATGATGACAACGGACCGTCAATGCCCTTAATTTTTGTCGCTGATGAAGCTTTTGCTTTACCAGAGCACGTCCAACGACCATTTGAAAGGAAGAATTTGACCATGAAAAAACGAATATATAACTACCGCCTGACTAGAGCACGCAGAATGGTTGAATGTGCGTTTGGTATAATGGCTAACAAATGGCGAATACTACACAGGGCACTGGATGTGGAACTTTCCTTTTGCGATTCCATTGTCAAGACTTGCTGCATTCTCCATAACTTTGTCCGTGAACGAGATGGCGTGAGATTTGAAGATACACTATACGAATGCACTTTAATGGACATGAATGCCACAAATATGCGTGGGGCACATATTGGAGCCACGAGCATATTTTGCAAACTATTTTACTTCCCCACAGGGCTCTATTTCTTAGCAGTATGACGAAATATAGATAGGCGGATATACAACAATTTTTAATTATGTCTCTAAATGATAAAAATTTTATATTTCATACCTGCCTTGGATTTTTCAACAGAACTAGACGGGTATTATATATTGCAGGTCTCTTTTGAATTTCTTGAATAAACCTCTCGGTCCAGTCGTCATTATATTCGCTTTCTACTAAAAATATACCTTTGTTAGAACTTGATCACGTGTATGTACAGGATGTCCCACAAAGATTCACCACTACATTACCTTAACAACTGTATCAGTTAAAAAGTTAAATTAAAACTTTTTTGGTTTATTCTATACTTTTTAATTATTATAGTTTCTCAGATAATATAGTGGTGTATCTTATGTGGGACAACCTGTACTTACTTTGTGCACATGGTCTACAATAATATTAATGTAATGTTGTCACATATATGTCATATATGTAATGTTGTCACATTATTACCTCGAAATAGAAAAACATGGTGTTTCTGATGAGTCTTTTCTCTTTTTCAAAGGTGCGACATTTTTAAATCATACAAAAAACTATCTTTGGAAAACCTTTATTATTTTAACTTAACGATATTCTTTTATTGAATGCTATGACACACGTCGTTATTTGCGTATTGATTGGAAGGCACCTATACTTAACTATACATTATTTCAATATATTACTAGTTACTAAAATACTGTGTTTCATTCAATTGAATTAAAATTTACTCTTGAAACTAAAATAATTGACTTACCTCGCTGCTCTTGGGCGGCCATTTTTGTGCGTTCACCTGAGTTAGGACAGTTCAATAGAGAGTTGCGACCACAAGTGAGCGGAGCCGCATTGAATTCAATGTGACACAGCGCAGTTGCGCAATCATTCGATTTGAGCACAAACACAAACTACACCGTTGCAGCATTGTCTATAGATTTATAGTCAGTCAACTTTATGGAGTTATCGTTATCATCGGAGGACGATGGGAACGAATAAAAGATGGCGCCAATACCGTGGTGCACAAAAAAAAAGATAAAAGAATGAGATGCAGTGTCGTAGTAAAAAGTAGTGAATGATTATTTTTGTTTCTGACTGGCCTTGTTTTCGTGTCGTGCTCAGCCAGATATTTTAAGAGGTTGTTATTAGCGAGTTTTTGTGATGGGTGGTCTAGTTTTATTGTTTTCTTCGTAATTATTTCGTTATTTGTGCTTTTAGTAGTTATAAGTTTGTGTAATTTGTACTTTCAGAAGACAATAATTGTGAGTGAGTTGTGACAGAATCTCGAAAAAAGGTAAAAATATATTCAATAATTATATTTAAAATTTCATGTTATTAGATCCCTTCAAATGTATTTCCAAAATGGATGATTCAACAAATGAAAGTACAGTATTTCTAGTGGCCTGTTTCATGATGTCTTTTGTTTCATAACATGTTACATCTACATTATGGTATACGTTCTGTTTTTCCATAAATAATTTATTCGTTTCTTTTCTTGTTTAGTCAGTTTCAAATTCACTTTATCCCATTTATCTTTCACGCCCAGTTCAAGTAATGCTGTATTTATTGATTGTTTGGAGGAACTATTTGAAAACTATTTTCTTAAAAATAATTTTATACTGTTGGGTGATTTTGATATTAATTATGCAGATAACAATGCTTTTTATAGCAAAAAAAATAAAAAGTTTGTTGAATATGTATGGTTTTGCTCAAAGTGACCAGTATACTAGAATTACAATAAACGCAAAAACCCTAATAGATTGTGTGATAACTAACTGTAGTGACGTTCAAGCATCTGTCTTTCATACACCTAAGATAACTGAGCATTCAATGATATCTGTCAATTGTTTCAAATCTAATATTAATATTCCTGAAAACTATTTCTGAGACATATTCAAACATAAATATTGAACTAATTGATCAAACATGGCGATTGAATTCAACTGATGTTGACGAAATCTTGAATGAAATATTTGATAAAACTAAAATAATTATAGATAATCTTGCACCTGAACACACTGTCCCAATAAAAAATAATAAGTTACCTTACTATGATGTGGAAATAAAAAATAAAGCTAAGGAACGAAACACAATATATAAAACATTCAAAAATACTTACAACTCGCCTCCGCGAGATCAATTATGGGAAAACTATAGAATTGTTAGAAATCAATATGTTAAAAAACAATTCAATAACAATTAGTGAATAGTGATAGCTGAAAATTTCAATAATTGTTTAGTTAATAGTATTTCAAATATCTCTATGCAATCTGAGGAATGTTCATCCACAAATTCAAACTGTTAACCATGATTGAACTGATAAAGATTATTCATTCCTTAGACAATAAAAACAAGTCTGAAGTAATGAGTAGCAAATTTTTAAAAGAAACATTCGAGGTATTTGGGTATGTGATATTAAACTTGGTAAATAAATCTCTGGATATTTACGAATACACTGAAGATAAGTTCTGTTATTCCTATACCAAAGGTTAGTAATACAATTGAAGCAAGCGAATTTTGCCCAATGAATACTCTACTCTACCAACTTTGCAGAAAGCCCTCGAACTAGCAGTTTACAAACAATAAATTACATACTTTGATAATAATGAATTATTCTTAGGTCAACAGTCAGGATTAAGAAAAACTCATTCCTGTGAGTCAGCTATACAATATACTTTCTCTTGATGGAAAAATGCATATGATGAGAATAAATACACTGTAGCTGTCTTTCTTGACTTCAAGCGAGCATTTGAAACAATCGACAGAAACATTTTGAATAAAAATATTGAATTATTATGAGTTAACAGGCTCTGTGTTGTCTTGGTTTCTTAGTTACCTCACTGAAATAAAACAGAAAAAAAATTGGTTCAAAAATATCTGATGAGATAGATGTGAACTTTGGTGTTCCCGAGAGAAGTGTGCTGGGCTCACTTTTTTTCATTATATACCTAAATAATATTGATGTTCCTGGGGCACAAGAACTTAATCTGTTTGCAGACGATACATTAGTTATCAGTTTATACTTCGAATACAGAACTGAATGATGCTGTAAACACTCTCAAAGATTCTATGAAGAATGTCGATTCGTCTTTCAAGCGGAAGACCGGGGTTCAATTCCCCGTCGGGGCCACCGTGCTGGGTAATCGCACGTTAAAAGGTAAGGCCTCGTTAATCCATTGCTCGCACAAGTTTCGACTTCTGAGGGTTGAC
>WOGR01000438.1:0-25753 GCA_015342045.1 Leptinotarsa lineolata | reverse complement strand
TGCCAAAACCATTGTTGTCATAATCGTATCTCAGGATACGCGACTGTCTAGGATCATTTCTAGACTGAGGCCTAGAATATACTGCGCAAACAAGGGCGCAAGCAACTAATACCTGAAAAAATAGATTTTGAAAGAAATGAATCATATTAGAATCGAAATGTGAAATTTTGAAAATATTTCCTTGGATAATAGAAAAAATAACATAACATTGAAGGGTTTTCTCCACACTAAGGCTATTGTTTAACGATAATGGAAGTTGTTACATTCAACAGCAATAAGGATATAGTATACATAAATTCAGGGCTTTTAAACTTGAGAACTAATTTCTGAACAAGACCAAAAGCATTCAACGAAAGTACACATGGTTATAAGAAAAAATTGACATATTAACATTTTCATATCAAAATTGGCAAGAAGTATTTCTTTGCTCAATGTATACGATTTCAAAAATATGTGTATGTACGAGAATATTTTCGAATTTTCTATTAGAAAGGAATTGGGATGATACGGCGCATTAGCAATTGTATATTTTGAAATAGTTGCAAAACGTTTCTCCCAAAAATGTTTTCAATGTGTTTATAAAACAGCTATAAGTATAAAATCGGCTCCGTTTTATAAAACATCATAGTCTTTATTAATAATTTGTAAGGCGTTTTACGAACACTACAGAAGAGTTTCGGCAGTTACTATAAAAATTTTTTTCAACACTCTCAAAAAGTAGTTTTGTGAAGATACTTATCAAATAATTGGACACAATTTTATAAGAGTTTCTTAAAAGTTTCAAGTAACGGTTATAAAATATAATTCAGCTGAAAACAATAACAGTAAAATGAAAAAGTGTTCAAAATGTTTTTTTTTGAATGCGCAAGAAGTAATTTCGTATTGGACACGAGAAAAATACAATAGATATGTCACCAACTAATACACAGAAAGGTTGAAGCTATTTTAATAATTTTACTTTTGTACTTATAAAACTGTTAAAGATATTGTTTGCTTCAAATATCGATATTCAACTGAGATTGAAATTTAATTGACAAATATATAGCCTATTATTAAAAAAATTTAGGCGCGCCATTCTTTTATTGATGTTTTTAGAAAAAATTGATTATACAAAAGTTCATTCTATCGACGTGATAATTTTCCAGTCGCAAACTCAACTCAATTTGTTTTAAATGATGTGATCTTATAATATCAATTCAGCTGTAAATATCACTATATGTACGGTATTTCATATTTTTAACTCATCGTATGTCAGTATTCCGAATCGCTATCATTTTTAAATGGCGTCATTCTATGAAATAAATTCGTATCAATAGCAAGCAAGCATTTCAACTTATTTCAGCTACTATATTACCTTGATGAAACTGTTAAGAAACACTTAGTTCTGTCGGGATTCTTTGGCTAAGAAGTTTCTTCCATCGATTATAAAGGCTGCATTATATAAGTTTGGACCTAGTGATTTGAGGGTATACATACATGGTGCTCCACTTGAATCGACAGATTTTAATCATCAATAACCTATTACTGTTTTTAGCAAGAACAAAATTGAAGTACTGGGTACGTGGGTCTTTGTCTAAAACGAACCACTTTCTTTATTTTTTTTCCAATGACCAACATAACACGACATTATCAGGTATATAGTTATTGGGACGCTGGTCAAAAAAAAGAGACACATTTCACTACATTACACGACTTCTAAAATCAGTGTCGGCTGGTTCTTCTCAAATGCTTATTCTTGCGCGATAGCGAAAGTAATTTGATTTTATAACAGTTATTTCATTGTTTTAGACTTGTAGTGAATATATCATACTATAAAATAGTTGGGAAATCATCATTAAAGTGACAATATGGTAATGAAAACAAACTAGGTTTGAAAGCATTCCAATAAAATAATTTTACAAAAGCCACAGAAAGCAGTTATAAAATGAGCTTGAGAAAGTTTCATGAAGATCATACAAACCCCGTAGAAAAGTGCTATGGAACTACTACAGAACAATTTACTTTTATAGAAGAGTAGGTTTTCTAAATTAGTTGTGAAGACGTTTCTGTGATAATTTCGTGACTATTTTAAAACGGTTTCTATGACAAATTTATGAAAAACTTTCAATGCCTACAAGTGAATCGTGTTCACGGTTCGTCCAATATAATTAATTAGCATTTTGGAAGTAATTATAAAATACCAACAAAATAAAACTGCTGCAGCACAATGAAATCATAACACAATTTTGCTGGTTGGGATATAGTTGTTAAATAACATTTCCATCAGAAAAATGTCTGTATATATGAGTACACATTCTTTATGAATTCATATGGAATGTAGAACAAGTAACATTTCGAGATTTTTTTCACTCATTTCCATCTCAAAAATGTATCATATTTTCGTAGACCTTTTTTTTGGGTACCTTCACTTTCTATTAATCTGGAAAAAAATTGTGATGAAGAACTACATACGAGTATAGAAGCAAACTATTCATTCATCCATATAAGCGACTACGTGAATTCAAGATATTTTTTAAAATCATCTATTTGTTGTATTTGATATTTTTTTCTTCAGAAAAATAAAATAAAAAATTGTACAAATACTCATCTCAACGTTTCGGAGGGTGAAATCCAGCTTCTACAGTTTTTTCTTTGAATCGCTTCATTTTCAATCATTCTATATGAAGTTTTCTATTGCAATTTTCATATTTCAGATACTCTTTTGAAGAATATTTTCAAAACTCTGTATATGTTCCTCATTTCAGTTGTGGAAAATGTTTCCATACTTCATGAAATAACTTTCACAAATATCTGCTTAGGATACTCAAGAGTATCACTGGAAATCAAAAGTTATACCGAATTGTCATTTGGTATTGTTATTGACTTTGTAATGAAAGAATGCTTTTCCATTTCAATAATTCATTCGCGATCGCTAACACTGTCATGAGCTGTCCTGGAGCGAATAAAAGTTTTCTGTTCGAATTATATTCAACAATATGGTTCGCGATTCCTCTTCGTATTCCTAGAGGCAGATTCATTCGCTTACCGGTGTTCCATTCGAGATATAGTCCACTGGAATGTTACATTTTTTAAGCTTTAGCCTGCGTTTTTCAGAGGACGCAATTTAATTTTTTTAATATGAAGGGGGGTCAGTAGAAGCTTGAGTTTAAATTTTTGGGGATGCCACCTTTGTCCCCCGGCCGCCATTTTGGAAAAAGCGGTGCCAAGAGTTTTTGCGCTGTATCTCGTAAACTAGCAACCCTGCAGAAAATTAAGTTGAACATAAAATGTAGAAAATTAAATTTTCTACAATTGAATGTCTAATTTTTTATCGTTGAAGGACCAACAGAAAAGTTCAAACAAAAATAGTAAGTGAAAATTTTCTTTTTCCATTTGGAGGTTTTACCTTTTTTCCAGTTCATTTTACTATAAAATGACATAACAACAATTTTGTGGAGGGTTTTTCAACGAACAGTTTCCACTATGAAGTTGTTCAATTTTATTTATCCATCTAGGTTTTACAGCGCTCTCAACATGACCAGATTTTCGAATGCTCATAGAGATACAATAAAAACAAAATGTTAGGTTTACTTTTCTATCTATATATTTTTTATTCATATAATTCATCATGATCCTAACATTCCTATGCTATTATTGAACTATTTTTGACCCCCTTGCTCACCACCTATGAGGTAGAGTCTGAAAGTATACCCAGTAGGCCTAATCCACGGGCAATTTCTAGACAAAATATTATTTATTATCATATATTGAGAAACGTCTATCAAAGTCATTATTTTTTCATTTTCTTCGATAGCCCAGACTGCGAGTCAAGATCTGAATCAGTATTCGAGGTGAATTTTTGTGGTATAATTGGAGTTAGCGTTGGCATCATTGTCGGTAATTCATCTTCCAATTCATTTTCTTTAATTAATCTTGATATTACACGATGTTGCTGCAGCTTTCACCACCACAATGGAGGCACACTGCTGAACGTTTGAGGCCTGCTTTTCGGCAACCGCACGCACTTCCACAGTTTCTTTTGCATCTGCAAAAGATTAATTTCATAAGCTCGGGGGATGTTGGAGGCTTGGAAGTTTGGATTGGTATCCAAATATTTCCATGCTTTTTCCAGCACCAATCTTCTCGATCACAATGTTTACCGAGCTATGCGTGAATCTGTTGATACACTCGGAGACTGTGTAAACGGGCTCCATTTTGTGTTGGAGGAAGTGAGGAGAGATTGAATGAACTTTTTGTCACTGTCTTAGCGAATCGTTTATATCTCAGGGTGTCTAGAGACTCGTATTTATTTCCGCCATATGAAGTACACTAATCTCTGAAACAGTTTGTGAAAATTGCTTATTGTCCTGAGTCATTTTTGGCTTTTGCTCGATTAAGCAAAGTTTTCGCTCCTCTAGCCTTTACTTTAATGTTCCCCAGAGGTTTCTTACTAATAAAACAAAATGCTTATCACAAAAATATAAATTTAACCCACAAAACTCTCAATAGTATCGATAAAACTCAAAATACTTTCCACAATTTTGAAAACAACTGTACGTGGCGAAATATGTAGCACAACTGTAATAATGAGTAGAGGGGAACCGACAGCTGTGCCACCTAGGATAAATTATATTAATAGTAATAGCAAGCAGATGTTCATTTGTCCTCAAACAACTACTTGGGCCTTTTCTACCTGCTTAGGGTTCTGAGTTTTGTAGTGGGGAGAAGGGTCAAAAATAGTTTGATAATAGCATATGAATATTAGGATCATATTGACCCCCCCCCCTACATATTGAAAAAATAAAATTGCGTCTTCTGAAAAACGCAAGCTGAGGCCTAAATGATGTAGTATTTCAATGAACTGAATGAAATTATGAGTATATAATGAATTTGATTAGAGAATGTTTTCGTAAGATACAAAATGGAGAATGTACGAGACGGTAGCCTGTTGGGTTGGTGTGAGTGGTTTGTTCCACTCATTCACTGCAAATCGTCCAACCCGTGCTAGGAATCACACATTTGAAGGTAATAACTCGTTGATCTTTAGCTCGCACAAGTTTCGTCTTTTGAGGATTTTTGTTCGTATGTGGGCTACAGCTGGTTAACGAAAATTATATTTCAACAGATTTGATTTTGTCCCGCATGAGGTACGCGACTTCCACTGTAATTATTTATCAAATATTTTATATCAATCGTGTTGCTTATACATTATGATGAGTTTATAATATGATAGTTCTATGGTTACCCCGTGGATTATGACCATAACTAATTTCACTCGAGACAAATTCACCGCAGAAACGAATCGTTGATGAGTAACATAGGATATTGTCGTCAATTGTTTTTCTTTATATAACTTGAGTGGAAGTGAGAAGAATATTTATTCTTGAGTTTGTGTCTATGAATGTTCACGTATGAATATTTCAAAGTTATTGCTAAGGAGTATTTGAAGAGTTTCTCATCAAGCGCTTCCTATTTTTGAATTTAAATAAAACAAAGTGAGTGTGAGATATCAACGAATTTTTTCATCTGTTCGAAAGGCCAATTGATCCCATAATGTGTGTAATATAACATCGTTCAAATGTCCACCACGCAGACATTTGAACAATGGAAAAACCCGACAGAGAATCTAACAGGGTCAAATCGCACGATCTCGGTGGCCAGTTCACATCACCTCCACGTGGGATGACCATGCTCTCAAATCTCTCGTGCAGAATATCCAATGTGGCACGTAGCGCCGTCCTGTTGAAACCACATGTTGTTGGTGTCCCGATCATCATATTTAGGCAGAGAGGTGTTGGTAATCATCGACCTATAGTGCTCGTCGTTTACAATGATGACCTGACCAACATCGTTCTCAAAGAAGTATGGACTGATAACGCCGCCAGCCCAAAATCCACACCAAACAATGAGTTTGTAGGGATGCATTGGACGCTCTTTGATCTCATGTGAATTGGTATCCAGAAATGGGCCTCATCGCTGAAGATGATTTTTTGATGAAAATTAGGGTCAGTTGCCAACTGCTGCGGAGTCCAATCAGCGAACTCAAGTCGTTGTCTTTAGTCCTGACCAGTTCCTGGGTCAGTTGAATTTTTTACAGCTGCAGGCCCAAGGCACGACGCAATTTTTGACAAGTTGTGGTCTGCTAAAGGCCGAATTCTCGCGAGCAACGTAAAATCGACTGCCTTGGATCCTCCTGCACACTCTCCCAGACAGCGGCGATGTGTTTGGTAGATCTTGCGTTTCTTCGATGTACAGGTGTTGGTCGATCGTTTCCTGAAGCAAAGTACTCAAATTTATCCACCACATTGCGAATGGCGACCGTAAAATGGACGAAGCGCGCGATACCTTGCCCGAAAAAAACACCCATTTCGATAAAACAATTCTATCATTTACACGTGTTGTTGCTCGAAAAAAACACCCATTTCGATAAAACAATTTCATCATTTACAGGTGTTGTTGAATGCTATATGTGTCCATGGTGATTTGGTAAAACAGGCTGAATAAATTGAAACTAATTTAAGAGACGTAGCTTCAACAAGAGGGTCTATATAAATTTTCAGTTCGGAAGTCCCTGTTGGAAGACCCAATAGTTTCCATCGTCAAAGATGTGGTAGAGAGTATCTGTTTTGTTGTGTCTCCCATTGTTCATATTGACGTAGACAAACATTGAAATTATCATTTTGTTTTTACCGAACAGTCACAAATAAAAAATCGTTTTCAAAACTTTTTTGTTGAATGGTTGAATATTTTGTACTAGTTGAAAGTTGAGTCGTTTAGGTTTAGGTTAACCATTTTGTTTCAGAGTTTTGAAACGTAATGCAGTTCTCCACAGCTCGGTTTTTCTACCCTCGTCATCTGATTTGGATGAATCATCTGACGAACAAAATAATGTGTGTGCATTTTTAAGAACTGAAATCGATACAGAAAGTGGAAACTCTGAAGCAACTAGTTTGCCCCTTGACGTAAAACAAATTTTTGATCAACTACCCGGTACCGACACAGGCTCTGAAATTGATCTAAGTCAAGACCAAAGTCCTAGGGTGAATAAAATCATTGCCAGAATCGCCTGAATCGATATTCAGTGCTTTGCAAACAGTGGCTCGAAATGCAAAGCTTCTGCTAGAGTCACTGAAGAAGGATGACAATCAATCGAAAATTGGAATAAATAACATGAAAAAAAACTAGTTGATTACAGTTGGTCCGAGAAGAACTTCAATAGCCCGTTAACATATCACAGAATAGTTTATAAACTTCTGAAAAATAAAATCAAATCACCATCGGATTATTTCACGTTGTTTTTCTATGAAGATTTACTCATACTGTCTAAAATACCAATACAGTATTCAAAAGAAAGGAAAATCCGTCAATACTACTTATGATAATAACGAGTACTTTCTGGTCATTCACATCTGAATGAGAATGATAGATATACCGTCATAGTTGGACTATTGGAGCACAATAAAAATCAGTATCCAAAAAATCAGAAATTATGCCTCTCAAAAAGTATCAACAAAAATGCGCTGTACATTTTGTTCATGATGATTCTATGAACAGTAACTCAAGATACAGAAAAATAGTTAGGAGGAATCGTATCAACACCAAAGAAGAGACATGACAGAGAATTGATAGTGGTGGTAATGGCCCCATCTAAAGGAGAATAGGTAGGTTCCCGTAGGAAATATATAAAGTCCCAGCTAGAAAAATTGGGATTCAGAATATTTCTCAGAGCCGGAATTTCAGGGTTGGTTTACGATTTCATCATTTATGGAGGAGATTGTATGTTGAGAAAACTCACCTTTTTCGTGACCGGAGGAATTTTTTGGCCTTTTTATGAAAATACTTTTCAATCTGATCTTGCCAAATGAAGGGTTAACGAAAAACCAACCTTTCGTAAGAATATCGAATTTATGAATAATATTTGAAAAACTTCATTTTCACCTGGGACTTTGGAACATATAGTCTCTCCTCTATTGATCGGACAATTAGTCCATTAAGCATAGAGGAATATTTTAAATATTTCTAGTATTGGCATAGATAGTGCAGAAAATGAGTATTATTTATATTTAGTGATTATAGATTTCAATCAATGATATTCAATTTCACTCAAATGATATTCAATACCGATGGAACTATTTCATGATTATTTTCATTTGTTGTGAGTGTGATTTGTATCGAAATTCTGAAAAATGAACTGTCAGATACCCGACTTTTCGTGAAAGCATTTTTCGGTTGAACCTAATGAAAGCTACTGTCACTGTCACACACAAATGTGAAATATTGTTTCTTCATCACCATGACATGGGTGATTTATAAGTATTTTCCATGGGCTCATGGGCTCTATATAATATAGAAAGCGTCTGGCATCCTTGAGAATCAACGTAGACTCTGCTCAACGTTAATTGTTGACTAACAGATTACCAGATATTTAAAGAGTTGTTGTTGATTATTACTACAAGCACCCAAGTCGATTCCTTCTCCGGTATCTCATCTCCGAAGCCTGAATATAGAATGCGAGTTTGAAATATTCAGTTTGAAATATATGAAAATGTACATGGATTTTTCAATCGATTTTTTGCCACACTTAACTGAGATAATGTTGAAACAGAATAGTCAAATATATACATCTGGGTAAGTTTATTTCACAATTACGCCTTTCAACAAATGAGGTAGTTCTCAAAAAGTGTATTATGTTAAACTGCGAAATGGAGTAGCTGGCTGTATTTTGTTACCTACTTCTGAAACTGTTTTGATTTCCAATTAGGAGAATATTCTTTTTATAGAGATACATTTCAGCAGCCTCAGTATATGTGAGTATATTAGAAATGACACGTTGAAAGGTAAGACCTCGTTAGTCCTCAGCTCGCACAAGTTTCTCAACTTCTGAGAGTTTTCGTTCGTATAGGGGCGATAGCTGATTAACGGAAAAATCGATTTCAAACAGACAGACAGATATTTATCAAATGATGTCTTATTTGTACTTTATAAAGCAATGGAATTAGTTCGGATGTTTACAACTTTTCAGTTTTAAAGATTGTTTCAGATTCCTGAGTGGTCGACTCTGCTATTCTAGTAACTGATTGTGCCATACTGCATTGGTATTACATTAGATGTCATACATTGTAATGCCGGTTATACCACATTCACCGTTTCAGGAGAAACTGATTCATGGGTTTTGTAGCATCAATGTCTCTACTTGGTTTGTTTTTGACTCCCCAATTCGATTTTTTGTTAAACTCTCGTTGAAAGTTGTGATGAGTATGGTGTCATCAGCAAATTAGAATACTGAATGTATGGTCTTCTGCAACTTATCGTTGATGTATAATATAAAAAGTGTTGAAGACCATATGGATCCCTGAGGCAAACCAGCGTCGATGGTAAAAGTGTCCAAAATAAAACCATCGATGGTTTCTTAGGAAGGTCCTATGGTATATATCCAATAATATATACTGGAACATTTTTCGATCTTCTGTCTTGTTAGCCTAGCAAATCTTGAGAAAATTCATTTTCAGTTCTTCTTGACTTAGTAGAAAATAATTAATGCGTACACTCCGTTCTATTTGGTGAAAACATCAACCCATCGTCAGCTCCTTCGCTAATGAATCGCAATTTGGAGTTGTAATTCAATCGTGAACATTGTTGAAGTCCACGGATTGTACACGTCTTAACTTTTGTCCGAAAGGTTCGATTCGAACGATTCAAGGAAGAATCTACATATAGATAATGAACCTTGATTATGGATAATTATGAGTACCATAAATAAGTTTTAATGACACTTGACCCACTGCAATTTTCGTAGGAATCTTCCATTTTTTCGAAAATACAACACAGAAAAGCTACATTGCAGAATATGTGACTTTTCAAAGAAATAAAGAAAGGAAATAACTACAACAGAGAACTTTTATGAAGATATCGAAAGTATATACGGAAGTTTCTTTTAAATGCAAACAGAAAAAAACCCCTTAGAAACAACCACTTTCACACAAACACTAAATCACAGGAAAGAAAAAGTTTTTTGGAAACAACAATATATCTGGAGATGGTAGAAAGCCAAAAAGATGATTTCCGAAATACTAGTCTCCGCCTAACTATCACATCATATATGTTCATTATAATAATAAAATGAGTATGAAAGGCTATCCTTGAAAGACATAATATGTCATCGTGTTGAGTAGTTTTTGAATTTGTCCACCATAAACAACAACGGCCTTATATATTGATTTAGAGTTCGGATAAACAATGGCATGAGAAAAATGAAATTATCGGAATCGATATTCGCATTTGGTAGTTTGATTTAAGTGTGAACGAATCTGATGCAGGTTCTAATGTAGTACCAAGACGAGTTCTTATTCTTTCCGAGAGCATTTTGGTGTAAGGAAGGGATAGCAGTGGTTGTAGTTTCTCCATTTCTCATTATTATTACTTTGTAGTATCTTGGATGCAACGTTCAAGTTGATGTTAATAGAATTGCAAGTGGTGACGTTGATGACTATTTTTACAAAGAGGCTATTTGAAGAATGGGCAGAAATCCCATACCACTAATTTTGAGTGAAATGAAGGTACCTAAAAAATGCAAATGTCCAATACCAGACATCGCCATTCCCACCTGTGAAAGATCCCATATAGTGGTCATCCAGGGTATGGACATATATAACCCCTTCAAATTCAAAATCATTCTCTCGTAAATAGAACAACTAAGTAGGAGTTGAAACTTTCATTACGTACACGCCATCTGTGGGATCAGCAAGAATCTCAAATAACAAGTATAAAAACGAATGAGATTTTCAAACATGTTCTCGCAATGGACCACTCTTGGAACTATTTCTGTGGCACCTTCTTTATTTCTCTTAGAGGCTTCACTTTATGAGGAAATAAACTTCTGAAAATCGATAGAATTTCGTAACTATCAATAAATAATCATCGGCGTTTTGAAATATTTTTGCTTTGATTCAAATTGAAATGAACCACACTTGTTACTAATATTGCATTTCAAATATCAGTTAAATCCCCGTTTTATGTTTCACATGTGATTGACGATTGTAAATTACAAAATGCTCCCAACTCGTCCATGAATTGAAACTAGAGCTCGACGTTTGAAGCAATTAAAATCATTGTTGAAGAGTTTTAGGTTTTATTACAATTTGAATGAATCAGTATCTGTTCAAAAAATCAATGAATACTAATATTCTAGAGTTCTTTAGTGTTAGAATCAAAAGAAGAGTAGTAAAATGAGATGTGAATCTACTTTTCAACCACTACGAGATAAGTGAAGTTATGATAATTTGACAAAAAATATACTGACTACCTGTACCCGTTTTTTTATGAAAACCAGATAAGTATTGAGATTTTAACTTTGGGTGTTTTCTGAGTCGATCAATTCATGAATTTTGTTCGGATAAAAGTATTATTTGGCATTTTTCTTGGACAGCTAAGGCATTTATTCTAAGATTATAATAATAAATAACAGGGTATTGAAAGGCCTTGTGTTATAATGATAATTTTTTTCAATATTTTATTTCGTACAACACTATTCTGAATATTTCTGTGACTTCATATTCATATTGTACCTCCCGCTTCGAAAACTAATGTATTGGCAAAGATGTTTTTTGCACGAGAATGGTTGTAATTTATCGTGAGAAGCATATGCTTAAAACAGTCAATAATATTTATTTCTTTCAGATACTTTCAGTTTCTCTAGTGTGGAGAATTGCTGTATCGTCTACAGAGCTGATGATTCTTCCATGAAATTTTATTGAGAAGAGAATATAATCAATAAAAAATAAAATGCAGTACTGTACTTGGTAAGATACCTTATTCCACATTCGTTTCAGCACTGCTGTTCTTGTTAACTATAATAACCTGAGTTCTTTCATGTAGAACACTTCAAAATAACTCCAATGCAACACATTTCATTTCTATATCTTCCAAAGTAATCAATAATAATTGTCGTTAACTTAGAGTGTCAAAGGCTTTTGCAGGGTCTAACAACACACATAGCTTGAAACCAATCTTCGGAATCGATATAAACAGGCCAGATCCAGAAATCATTTTAAGATAGAATTGAATGATTGAATAATTTCATGAAAATCTTTTATCAAATATGACGTCTGACATGTCCATTTTCTTCATGACTCCTGAAAATACTGCAGCCTTATAGACTTATTGCGTGTTTTCCCAATATTTTCTCTGACATTCTAACAATCTCATCAACTTTAGTAGTTTGTGCAGGTGCTTGGTTGGATGTTTCTTATATTGGCAAACCCATCAATAGCGTCAGTCGTTTCACGAACAGGAAAGACTCGGACGTGACTTAATGGATAAACAATAAATTAGGCAAATTATTAAGAGGCAAAACTTCACTGTCATATATATTTGACTTGTGGCTCTTGCCCATCTCTTTATATTGGCCAAACGGAAAGAACCTTTGACCAAAGTATTAAGGAGGGAAAAGTTTTTTAAATGATAAGACAAATTCCACATTTGCAAACTCTCTTTTGACAGAGGAGCATGAGTTCAACAACGACCATGAAATATTACATTTGGAATAAAAAGGTTTGGTACTCAATCTTAGGAACTCAATAAATTCAGAGATTCTGAAAATTTACTGGATGTCCAAATAGAATTGAATCATTTTCCTCTTCTGAATCTGTTTTTGTAATGTGGAAATTGATAAATAGTGTATTACTTGTCCATTTAATGAGCTGGTAGTTTTTTTTTCATGATGATCCAATTTTGAAAAAATGTTTCACTCAAACTCAACTGAAACTATTAGTCATTAAGTAGGTTAAAAGTCATATAATTCAAATTGTTTATTTTAGAAAGCACAGATTGGGTGAAATTTAGTCAGTATAAAAACACTTGAGGCAGCTATTGTATAGCGAATCACGTGTTGCAGTTTGTTAACTGCACTGTGGAAATCTAACAGTGAAGTGTTACTTAAATATTATACGACTTGTATTTTATGGTATAAAAATATTGAAGTTTCAATTTTCATTTTCCATGATCTCCTACCACGTAGTAACGGCTACATCCATCAATTTATTGTTACTTGAATAGATTAAAACAATGAAGTAGTTCACTGTCTCCAGATCAGTGGAAAGCTTTTGACTTTGTGGATCATAACATAATACCATAATCACAAACAATATTGAATTTGAATGGAACTGGCCGATAATTGATGAAATTCCATATTAAAACTCACTGATACAGTTTATTATATGATTTTTATTATAAAGAGTTTTACAAAAACCGCATCACGTGTTGCGCTATACAGGGTGTTCCATCTCAGACGAGCCACCCCGTATATTTCTCATCCCATAGTGGGTGGAAAAATTTTCCGAAATACGTCGAATAATTTTGTTTGTCATCTATTGACTTCTATACAATAATACAATCTTGACTGAAAACCGTCTCTGACATGATTCAGCATAATTGGAGTTACGATATTCATTCACAATTCTTTGGCGTAGTTCGTCCAAATTTCAAGGGTGAGTCACAAAAATTTTAGACTTGAGATGTCTCCACAAGAAGAAGTTCAGAGGGTTCAGGTCAGGATATCGGGCAGGCCAATCCAACGACCGGGGTATTGCAAATTGACGTATTGGCGAACTGGTGCGGCGTAGTGTGAAGGAGCTCCGTCTAGTTGAAAATGCAATTGTTGTTCAAGTAGTAGAGGATCGTTTTCCAATTGCTTAGTTATTAACGGATCAATCGCATTTTCCAGCATTTCAAGATAACGTTCGTCAGTCAAATTACCAGGAATAAACAGAGGTCCAATTATGTGGTCTCCCAAAATTCATACCCAAAAATTAAGCTTTTCTGGATGTTGAGTGTGAGCTTCTCGAAATATATGAGGATTTGTATCGCTTCAAATTGTACGGTTAACCTCTCCATTAAGTAAAAAAGTGAATTCTTCAGAAAAGCAAACGTTCTACAAGAAATTTGGGTTATTGTTGATACGCTCGGCCATAATTTCGCAAAAATCTTGCCTTCGATCCCAATCATCATCATTTGATTCATAAATTAATTCAATTTTTTACGAATGGAACTTGTGTCTATGTAAAATTCTGAAAATGTTAGATTGACTAGTACCGGACCTGCAGAAAGTTGTACAGATTGCGTGTTTGGCATAAGTTGGACATGTCACAATACCGCCCCCTATTAGGGGGCTCCTCAACCCCTCCAGGATTTCAGGAAGAAGGTTGAAAAATTTTAGGCCATAATGAAAAAGTCTTCTCTGGGGATGAGTTTTCCTGAAAAGTGGAATTTGTAAAGTTGTGACTATACATGACCTTGTTATTTATAACATTTTCTAGTTTTCTGAATTAACCGATGGTCAAATAGACCCAGATGATGCTTCTGTAAATATATAAAGAATTTTTATTCATTATCAGTGTATTGTAGAGTGACGTGGTTGAAAATATTGTTAACAATTTTCAGTAAAAAATTTTGAGCAATTTTTAGAGGATTGAGAATGTAATTAAAGGCGCTATCCTATGCTAATTTAGGACATATTCAGCCAAAATGTAATATAGGTTTATTGAATCATTTTGAGATACTATGTCCCTTAGACTGTAAAATTCATTCATTAGCAATCGTATCCTGTTGATCAGGTAATTAACGTGTTCGTCTCCCCTCATCTTCTGGTCGGGAAAAATCGACGGACTTTGTATGAATTGCTCGAAATAACACTTCAGAAATTACTCTGAGAAAAATTCCATCTTTAGTTCGCTCTTGCCACCCAGCACCTTATGAATATGAGCCCATAACAAGCCAAGTTAATAAATTTCGTTTCATGAAAAGGGAAGTATCAAAGAGATGATCAAATATTTATATATGCCGCTTCCCAAGAATATGTTTGGAGAACATCCATTCTTCTATTTCGTATGGGTTTCGTATAGATAGGCATCCATTCCCATTCAAATTTTCGATTTAGATGCAGCATTTCCGATTTTCCCAACCACTTACTGCTTGTACGGTTTTGACATCATGAAAACAAAATCGATGGAAATTCAATGACGAAAGAGCTCAACACTTGAATATAATTATGTATAGATACTCCTCGTGAATTTTTATTTCACGTGCAATATTCCCCTTCGAATATCATTCAACATATTTTTTATTCCCTGTTCAACATTCATCTCTCCAGTGGAGTTTGTTGAAGAATATTGTACGAAATTATTATCTGACATGTTTTGGTAATGACTATAGTACTTAGACAATAAAAAACATTTGAAATTAGCTCGATCATCAAATTGGAAAAAAATATTTCCACCCTACTACGAAATATTTATAATTCAATACCTAATACACACCTAACATTTCAATCTAATCATTAACAGACTGCTTTTTCCAAATGAAATTCTCATTTATTTCATGGGCTTTTTTTGAATTATAAAGAACGATTTACCGACAGTTCTGATTGTTAATCCCTTCGTGTCTGTGTCAACGTCTTTCAGGAACCTGTGTACGTATTTATATTTTATGTCGAAATTATTCACTTTACCCTTCAACTCGGAAAACCGCCCCAAATGTAGGTACTCATCAACGTTTTTTTTCTGTAAAGTGTTCGAAACGTTTATTTTTTATTAACGATTGTTATATTATATAATTTTTTTTTCTAACAGACCTGCTTTATAATATGTAATATGTATGTCTTGTTCTTATACTTCAGAGTCCTGAAGATGAAACAATAAAGTTTCGAAACGTTGACAATTTAGAAATTGGTTTTCTCCAACATTTTGACCGAATTCGCGCCAACTTGACAATCAAAATCATATTCAACGGTCGCCATCTTATTCAAATGTACTTAATAAAAATATTAACTCATGATATTCTGGAATATAGGAAATAACTGAAAAAAGATTTTCCATCCACTTCAGAAAATATGTCATACCAAACTAGCTCCAAACTGATTATTTCGTTTCTGTTGAAAAAATGTAACACCTACAATTGAAAAGTCTTTTAATGGTTTCGAAGGAAACGTTCGTGATTTTTGTTTGAAAACTCACTAAGTTCATTACGGTAATACTGATGTTTATTTGGAAGCGGTTGACAATGTTTCATGGTGAATTTTACTAGTTTGGACTTTCATTTTCCATTGGTTCTATTATGATTTGAAATCTATGAAAGAACAAATGGAATTGAAATGAATAACTATCGAGTATGTTAAGCAATTGAACGTGAAATAAAATTACAATTGAATAAAATTAGTCAAAGAATATATGAAATTGAACAATTGAAAATAAAATCAAAACTTTCCAAAATTTTTTTTAATAAAGTTACTTCACGACGTTTCGATTGTTCGTATCCACAATCGTCCTCGGGTGATGACCCAACTATTCCTCCGAAAGACAACTATGAATAGGTCATTCGAGAGCATTCACCTTTTCCCTCTTCACTCTCTTCACTTCACCGGCTCAGCGGGAGTAGATCGTTTTTTCGATCGATTACAGGTTTCCATGTTACATATCTCTACCTAGCTTGGCTGAAAGCGTCGTTGAACAACAAATATGCAACTTCTTTGAACTTCTTCTCAAACCAGTATCTCTCCCTGTGAATGATCTCAGCTTGGGACCACTTGATGTAATGTTGATGAATCCAAACATAATCTGGCTATTTTCGATATGCTGGTTTCTTCTCGCTATATGTTTCTCTTGTGCGAACTCTCGAAGGCCTCTTAGTTTCATCGATAGAGGATTTTCCGCTGTCAAAGAGTATTCGGTGAATGCAATTCCTGGAATCGCAGTCCTCGTTTGGTGGCTTGGTTTTGGTGAGGCTGGTACGGATAGTGTTTCCGGATCTTAAGCAAATTCTGATGTTGTACTTGGACCCAATACTCCTTTTCCTTTCCGACAATCCTCTAACATAGGAAAGGGCAGGCACAGGTTGTGATAGCTTCTCTTTCATGTGAGGATCTTGCTGTCTTCCAGCCAAAATCTGTTTCACCATCACTTTGCAGTAACCATTCCGTTGAAGATCTCTTTTGATGATGTCTAGTTTTGTCTCGAGACCATCTTTTGTATTACATTGCCCAAAAGCACCATACACTAGAGTCTTGATGAATCTTCTTCCGGAACATTATTGATGGTTGGATTCCTAATTCAGATATTGTCTCGTGTTGGGTGGGTTTTCGGTATGTGGATTTTTCATCAAAATACTACAAGACACGTTTGCTCGTAAATATTTCATCAGAGGAAAAAAATCGTTGTATAATCCACATACTCGGCTTTGCTCAAACATCAAATGAGATTTTCGAAGATACCTGATTTACCTATTTTTTCTGGTATGATTGCGTGGGTATTGAGAAATGATGTTATAAGATACTGATGGGTTTACAAGTATCAATTTTCAATCAAAATCAATATTTTTTAAAAAATCTCTGAGTGGAATGAAAATCAATATTTTTGACAATACTGATTTGATATAGATCAATGATGATGAATAACATGAGAGGCTGAGTTACTCAATTTTTACTTGAACAATGGTGATGAGGTAATGGAGAATCAAGAGGTTATTTTAAAAACATTTTTCGAACAAAAACAAAAGCACTACTGGAAAACTCTTGAGGCGCTCTGCGAGCGGTGCCTGTGCGAAAGTAGCGATTTACGTTGAATTTGTATAGCTGAGAATAAATTCAATTGGAAAAACTTTCTCAGGGAGTTCATTCCACAAAAACGCAATTCTTCAAATGGAAGAGTTCTTGAACAGTAAACATCGAGGTGTACCGTGGAAGTATCTATAAAAGAGAAATAAATCTCCAACCTTTTTTCCACGTTCCACACTATCAAGTAGGCCAGTGACGTTCGTGTCTCCAATCAGGCGTATTGTTTTCTCCTTGATGGAATCCAGCAGCCTCAGGGTATACTTAGGGGCGGAACTGCATACATGAGAACAATACTCTGAAGAAGGTTTGATCTGAGCTTCAGAAAGCATCAAAAGTTGCTGAGGTGGGTACAGTCTTCTGGTTCGAAATAGTGTTTCAAATTTTTGAGAAGCAGCTCTTGCTCACTGAAATATGCAACCTCCTGCTGCCGCTGAAGATGTGCATCTGCAGCCGATGTCCCGGAATCCAAATGAAATTACGAGACCAGTGTGCTATCGTCAGTAGAGCAATACATTGGACTCATGGTTCTACCCAACAACAATTATTGTGCGAGTTCATTGGTGTACATTTTGAGTTCGATGACGGGCACTTCCTCAGGACCAGACGCCTTGTTGATATTGAGCTGTATCAAAATTCGTCTGACTAGACGTTGTCGATAAGTGATTTTCGGTATTCTGGATTCTGACATGGGGATAGTGGGTGGTGACTTTCACAGATAATCGACTGTTGTTCAGCTGATATATTGTCTTTCTCTATGGTTGTTGTTGCAATTCAACCATCTGCTTGTGTTAGTGGTGGAATTGAAGCCTGAACCTGGTGATGTTGTCGGCCACACTACTGGTCTTTCTTTACCGATCCATCCACCACGAAAAACTCATCAACATTCTAATTGGAAGAAGGTTCTCAATCTTGATGGAATTTATACCCATTTTCATGGCATCGATAACTATATTCAAGTAATGACACTGAATGAACTGTTCATTACTAGTACTACTAAGTACTACATTATTGAAAAAAAGAATTTCTGGTTGATATGAATATGTTATTAACGTGTTACTAATTCTGAATTGGTAGACAGAAAAGCGCAACATGCGTTTTGTTACAGATTTTCTATAAAACTTCTTTCCTTGATATCTCCTGCATCAAATTTGAAGAACGGAAATCGTTGAAAAAATTAAGTGATGCTATTTCGAACGAGATAACGTTCGACCCCTAATCTCATTAAAAGTTCGAGAGTTGGATTGCAGAGCGCTGAAGGGGGGAAAGTGTCAAGATTGTTAATATTCTCGAGAGATTGCCTGAATGAAAAAATCGAATCTTCTTATAGTCATATAAATGTTGGTTGTGTATATGACAAACTGTATTAGCATTCAAATGGGAATATTCGGGGAAGCAGTTTGTGAAGTATCCCATATCCACTATTTGTCTTCTTGAATTATAGGGAGGTTCTGCAATTTTTGAAAGATCCTTCTGGAAAATACCGAGATGCTTGCAACCTCAAATCAGTATTCAACAGAAATGTATTTAAAAGCCATAGAAATAAACAAACACCAAAAGAACTTCAACAGAAAGGAAGAGTGAGCATATCTTCTCAAGATCTGGCACACAGAATTGAAAAGTGCCGAAACCAAGCCACATCACCCAAATCGCGCAGAAAGTACGCGGAACCTGCCATGACCAAATGTATGCAAAAAAGCAGCACTATGAATGACACGACAAAAGTTGAGAGCAAGCTGTCGTCCAAAAAAGTCTCGCCTACTGGCAGTTGCGCAAAAATCCCAGTACCAAAAACCGAACAAGGTTTGTCAATGCTTGCAACAGTTGCAAACTTAGGATAAATGAAAGCGAAGAACTTCACAATCGGAGAATTAGGGATAAACTGCTTGCTAATCCCAACAGGTCTAGATCCTTCTGGTCGGTAGCTAAAACAGTTGATCAAAACTTCACAAAGTCCACATTTTCATCACTAACACAAGCGGAAGGTTCAATTGCAACAACAGCCACAGAAAAAGCTAATCTACTAGCTGAACAATTTGCGTTCCACTCCACAGTCGATTTTCTGGGAAAGGAACCACCCATTATTTCCACAGTAGAATCCACAATGCCAGAAATAACTTTTTGACAACGTCTGGTCAGGCGAATTCTAAAACAACTCAATATCAACAAGGCGTCTGGTCTTGATGAAGTGCTTGTCATCGTACTCAAAAAGTGCGCGAATGAACTCGAACCAGTATTTTGCGGACTTTTCAACCTGTCTCACAAGAAAAGTGTTTTTCCTTCGTGTTGGAAGATTGCTCGCGTTCAGCCTATTTCCAAAAAGAGCGGGAACAATTCTACAAATAACTATAGACCAGTCTCTTTGCTATTAGTGACATCAAAAATCATGGAGAAAGGCATAAACCACCATATCCTTGAATATTTTGAAGGCTTTAACATCTTGAGCGACCATCAATATGGCTTTCAGTAACAAAGATCAACAGGCGATCTTCTTTTGTATGTCACCCATATTTGGAATAACGCAATCGAGAATCATGGAGAGCCAAGAGCTGTTGCGCTTGATATTTCTAAGGCCTTTGACCGTGTGTGGCATGAGGGTTTGCTAGCCAAACTTCGATGCTATGACTTGTAGGATCATTTTTGTGTATGGCTCTCAAGTTTCCTGAAAAACGTCCCCTGCAAGTGGCCGTCGATGAATATCTCTTAAATACTTTTTCCATCAACGCTGGTGTTCCCTAGGAAACTATATTATCTCCAACCCTCTTTTTATTGTACATCAACGACTTTCTGGAAAAAAAGAAGAATCCAATATATTACTTTGCTAACGACAGCACACTTGTCTTATAATTCCATTTGGATATCAGGAAATCAGTTGCGGATGCACATCTTCATCGGCAGCAGGAGGTTGAATATACTAATGAGGATCTAGAAGTAATTTAGAATTGGGGTGAAAGTAACCAGGTTCGATTCAATGCCATGAAAACCCAGGCATCGGTTTTCTCTAGAAAGAGGAATGTCTCTGAACCGGATATAATAATGTCAGGACACACAAATCCGCTTTCTGCTTCGATAAGGTTGTTGGGTGTTAAAATGTACACTAATATGTCTTGGCAAATTCATGTTGCTGGAATTGCAAGAGCTGCTTCTCAAAAGCTTGGAACACTCTTCCGCACCAGAAAATTGTACACACCTCAGCAATTTTTGATGTTTTATAAAGCTCACATCAGACTTTCTTTGAAGTATTGTTCTCATGTACGGAACTCCGCCCCTGAACATATCCTTAAGCTGCTTGATTCAATCCATATGGAGCTCCGCCCCTAAATATACCCAGAAGAGAGCCTTCCGCCTGATTGGAGACGCAAACATAACTTGCAACCTTGATAGTCTGGAACATCGAAAGGTTGGAGATTTGTCTCTCTTCTATAGATACTTTCACGGAAAGTGTTCAAGGGACTTGGAACATTTGATTCCACCAAGAGCGGTGCATATCAAAAATACGCGACGAACTGTGGCTGCTCATCTTTTCGAAGTTCAGTACACCTCAAACTTCGCTGTTTAAAAACTCTTTCATTTGGAGAAATGCGTTCATGTGGAATAAACTTCCTGAGAACGTTTTTCCCAATGGATTTTATCACCAGCGATTCAAATCCAATGTGAATCACTACTTTCGCATAGGCACCGCTCTTAGAGCGCCTTAAGGTTCATCCTGTAGTGCTTGTGTTTTGTCCTCAAAAAGAAAACGCTAGTAATAAAGAAGGAGACGAAAATAAATAATTAGAAAAAGTTGTCCAGTATTAGAAGCAAAATATATTCTTTTACATTCAACGTTTTTACTGATTATTTCTTGTTTTCTGTTCTCTGTTCATATATTCGAATATTGGGTTTTGATAATAGTACGTTCAAAAAATGTTATTATTCAGGTAATGAAATTTATCATGCAAGAATTTCAAGTGACCAGATCTGCAACTTCTGTCGTGAACTGTTGAAAATTTATAGTTCCGATTATCTTTTAAATGATGTCAAATTGCACACTTATGGGGGTGCAGAATTATGATACTTTTCCCTTTTTTCATCTTCAATTTTCTGAAAGCAAAATATTCAAAACTGTATCAATGATCAAAAACGAGTTATTCCACCGGGTAATTTACAAGTGATTTACGTATACTAAGTGACAAAGAAAGGTAAACACCAATTTATAAAGCAAACAACCGAGTAGATTCTTAGAGAAATTGAAAGATCTTCAAACTGCAGTTCAGTAGTGTGTTGCAGATCCTCGATGTCTTATACACTCGTGGTTATGTCTGGGAATTGTCCTGATAAGGTGATCTATATCCTGTTGGGGTATCTCATTTCACCCTACTTCTAACTCATGTCTAAGTGCTGCCAAAGTCTGTGGGGGCTGTTGTGAATTAAGCAGTCTGTGACCAAGAATATCCCACACGTGTCCGATCTGTGAAAGATCGGGCGATCTGGGTGGCCATGGTAAGCGGTTAATCTCATGCTAATCCATGAAGTTTAGAGTTACTCTAGTCACATGCGGTCTTACGTTGTCTAGTTGAAATATGGGAATCTTGATGGTCTCAAGATATGGAAGGACATGAGGCTCCACTTCTTCGTGAATGTAACGAAGAGCTGTCATGTTGCTTCTAATGAAGACTAAAGGTGTCCTGCTACCATATGCAATGGCACCCCATACTATTAAACCAACAGTATGGTGAACATGCCTCTCCACATCAAACTGGGGATTTCGTCTTTCACCACGACGCCTACCTTATCTTGCTCGTCCATTGTGCACACTCAAACAAAAGCGAAATCCATCGCTGAAGACTACGCAGTTCCACTGTTGATTCCAATTCATTCTTAACATCCCCAATTGGGATGATAAGAAAAAAGTCCGAAACTTATTCGCCGATATACTGTGCGCATTCCAACAACCCTTCCGTATTCTTCAAACCACTGATTCGCAATTGCCCTAGTAGAAATGAACTGATCCCTGTGAGCAGAAGTCTTAATCGGAGATCCTCACGCGCTGTTGTTCCCCTACGACGACCGGTGCCCCTAGCTATGTGTTCTTGGCCTTCTTGGGTCCATGCCTGATAACATTTTAGAATAGTACGCAAAAATCGATTGAAATTTCTCCAACTGAAAAACCTGCCTCACGTAAGTCAACAATTCGTCCTATCTCAAAATCACTAAGTTGAGGAATACGACGAAGTCTTTGCACTCGAGGCACTTTACAACAAACTCTTTAACAGTTAAAGCACAAATAAAAATAAAAATTGGAGAAATTGTAAATGCTCACAAAAAAAAAACAGTTGAAAAACTGGTCAGAATAGCTTCAGATACGGCTGAAATTTTACTGGTTTTTTACTGGCCTCAACATAAATACACATGCAAAACATTATTGAAATATTTTCAATATAAATGGGTGTTCACCTTTCTGTGTCACTTAGTACCTATATGTATAGATTAGAGATTTAGGTTGTTGTCATGTTGTTGAGTTTGTAATGTATGAACGTAACGTAAAAAGTATTGTATAAAAAGTATTAAATTTGACATGGTGTCAGTTGTAGAGAAAGATATTGTTATATGATGAATTCTATTATTTGAGCTAAGTTTGATAGTATCGAGCAGTTCTAGTGTGGAACGTGACCTTTAGCTTGACCTTGAACTTTAGTCTACTTATTTTCCATCATCTACCTCCTTCATTCAACATCGTTCTCTACCTCTTTGAGTGGTTGCGTTTCTTGAGGTTTCAATTTATTTGGTCAGTTTTCCTATAAAAACTAATTTTTTTCTTTTTCATTATACGTTTTATAACTACTTCTTATTCTTACTCAACTACTTGATGAACTCATCTTTCTTCGGGTTCATTCATTATTTGTTTCACTTTTCCAGGGTTTCGCTTTGCTTTTACATTACATAATACCATTATGCCACTCAACTCCGTAATACATATGATTGGTTTTCACTTGATTTTATGGTTCGACAGAGCTCAATTGCTTCAACCAAAGCCAAAGTGGATTCTCCCAAGTCTCTCTTACATGATCTTCTTCAACACGCCTATTACCATCTAGTCTTTGTCGGTATAATCTGTTGTACACTATCTTTAATTCTGTCGAAACACTGTCAATGGTATATCCTTCTTTCTAAAAAATGCTGTTGTATTGCATGAAACAGAGTTTCTAATTAATGTATATAGTTGTTTCGCCGAGTATAAAGGGTTAAAGATCGTTTTCTTCAACGCCTTATAATGACGTTCCTAAGAACAACCAAACATTAACTTTTTGTGGCAGCTGTGTATAAACACGCCAATATTTATTTATTTTCACTGGTATTTTGTTGGCGCTAATAAAAACTCCCACTACAATGTTATATTTGGTAAACCCCTCGTATATTCCATTTTTGAATGTGATATGTTTCGAGTATGGTTCAGTGCTTTAGTTATTATAATATTTATAATAATCCTTGACAAAATAACTTTTGCCAGATATAAATACACTTAGTTTTTACCCAATTATTACAATTTATGAAGCAAGTAATGTATATGTACATTTATATTTATTATTTGTTAGTACAGAATCGGACAGAGGCATGGCCTATTTTATCCAAATATACAGAGGTGAGTTCAAACAGAAAAAGAAACGCGAGAGAAAAATCTATATTGGAATTCGACAATTCGATGTTTGAGTCATATTGATTTTTGAAACTAATTACACTGGATGCGAATATAACATTCTCAGGTGGGGTGTTCCATGTTAACAATATAAGATTAGGAAAGAATATTTGGCCTGCTTATTGGCGTCGCAACCTGGTGATATCCTGCTGTTGAAATAGGGCAGAAAGATCGACAAAGAATGCGTTCTAAGTGACTCCGCTCCGACCATGATTCGTATGTCATTGAATCTAGAAAATCATTGGATGCAGAAGAGTTGGTTGAAGCCTGTAACCATTCGATAAACATAACGTTGAACCTTTCGATTATTTGAATTTTTTTTACCGTATACGGTGTCCAAAAAGAATCTTTCAAATAACTATAGACCAGTCTCTATGCTATCAGTGATATCAGAAATTATGGAGAAAGACGTAAACCACCATATTCTCAAATATTTGGAAGGCTTTAACATCTTGAGCAACCATCAATATGGCTTTTGGAAACAAAGATCAATAGGCGACCTTCTATCGTATGTCGCCTATATTTGGAATAACGCAATCGAGAATCATGGAGAGTCAAGAGCTGTTGCGCTTGATATTTCAAAGGCCTTTGACCGTATGTGGCATGAAGGTTTGCTAGCCAAACTTCGATGCTTTGGCTTGTCGGATCATTTTTGTGTATGGCTCTCAAGTTTCCTGAAAGAACGTTCCCTGCAAGGGGCCGTCGATGGATATCTTTAAAATACTTTTACCATCAACGCTGGTGTTCCCAAGGATCCATATTGTCTTCAACCCTCTTTTCATTGTACATCAACGACTTATTGGAAAATACAAGGATCCAATATATTGCTTCGCTGACGACAGCATAATTGTCTCGTCATTCCATTTGGATACCAGGACATCAGTTGCGGGTGTACATCTTCACTGGCAGCAGGAGGTCGTATATCTTGATGAGAATCTAGAAGTAATTTCCAGTTGAGGTGAAAGTAACCAAGTTCAATTCAATGCCACGAAAATCCAGGCATCAGTTTTCTCAAAAAAGATGAATGTCTCTGAACCGGATATTATAATGTCAGGACAGACAAATCCGCTTTCTGCTTCGATACGTTTGTTGGGTGTTAAAATCGACATTTGTCTTGGCGCAATCATGCTGCTGGAATTGCAAGGGCTGCTCCTCAAAAGCTTGGAACAGAAAACTGTACACACCTCAGCAACTCTGATGCTTTATAAAGCTCAGATCAGACCTTCTTTGGAGTATTGTTCTCATGTATGTAGCTCCGCCCCTAAACATACCCTGAAGCTGCTGGATTCCATTCAGAAAAGAGCCATCCGCCTGATTGGAGTCGCATAACTTGCAATCTTGATTGTCTGGAACATCGAAGAAAAGTTGGAGATTTGTCTATCTTCTATTGATAGTTTCACGAGAAGTGTTCAAGGGACTTGGCACATTTGATTCCAC
The DNA here is from genome assembly GCA_015342045.1 of Leptinotarsa lineolata. NCBI lineage: Eukaryota > Metazoa > Arthropoda > Insecta > Coleoptera > Chrysomelidae > Leptinotarsa > Leptinotarsa lineolata. Next base: position 62 of record WOGR01000438.1, on the reverse strand, counting down.
CAAGAGCGGTGCATATCAGAAATACGTGACGGACTGTGGCTGCTCATCGTTTTGAAGTTCAA
>WOGR01000437.1:0-24806 GCA_015342045.1 Leptinotarsa lineolata | reverse complement strand
TTAAAAAGTAGCAAAATACAGAAAGAAAAATGCTGTCCAACTTTGAAAATAGATATGGGAGATCACTGGAGTTTCAAAAGTTTGTGCGTGATTTGAATATTGATATAAATATAAATATGGCATAGTATAACACTAAAATACATATGATTATTGACATCAACATCAACATAGGTGATATTGAACTAATTTCATAACTTTTTTGTTCTTTGTTTGTTTTTTCTTCGTCAATGTAGAGTTTTGACGTCTTATTTTGGTAGGTGGTATGTCAGATAAATGTCGTAATTGGGTGATTTAGGGTGTAATTGTTTGTTCTAGAAATTTAAGGTTTATGAGGTTATTGAATACGTTCCTATATCTATAGTGCTCATCCATTGTTTTACATGTTATTTAAAAGAGATGTAAAATTTGATAGGTTTGAGGTTTTCTGATAGTAAATTGTATATTCTTGTTGCAAGATATGCTGCTGAGCGTTGACTGGCTGTTTTTTCGCAAGTCCGAACTTTCATAGTCTCATTTTTTTTGGGTTCCATAACGGTGATCGATGGGTGTTAACTCGATTTTATTTTTGTAAATATTCATCAGAATTTGTTGGCAGAAAATTTGTTCTGTATCAAGAATATTGGTCTCTAAAAATAGCTTGTCACTGGGATATCTCATGTTCTTCTTTGAAATTATTCTCAGGATCCATTTTTATGTGGTACTCAAACTATGTACGTTATTTTTTGCTGCACCTTCCCATCCTAAGATGCCGTATGATACCTGAGATTGCACAATTGCATAGTACAGCTTTTCAAGTTTTCATATCCAACAATTCCACTAGGTACTTGAACTCTGTGAGTCAACTCCTCAATTTGTTTTTCACTTACTCAATATGTAAATTCCATCTCAAGCGTCTATCAATTGTTATTCCTAGATATTTCAAGTGATCTTTTTCTTCTATACGAATGTTATCTCCAATGTCCGAGTTTGGAAGGTGATTTAGGTGAGATGTGAAGAGATATTGTTTGTCTGTTAACTGTAAGTTTGTTATATTTGAACCAGTCACATACATTACTGAAGTCTTGTTCCGTTGTTGTTTTCAGATCTGCACATATTTTTCCCTTGTAGATTATTGCCTTATCATCTGCAAAACTGATGAGTTCACCTTCAGATCCTAATGTCAATGAACTGTTCATATATAAATAGTGAATAATAAAGGTGTAAGTACCGTACCCTATGGGGCACCGTAGGTGACAGTCCTAAGATGACTTTTCATTCTTTGAATCTCAACTAATTGTTTTAAATCTGATAGATAATCTTTCAGCAATTGGTATGCAGGTCCTCTTATACCGTAGGAGTTTTTGTAGTAATATCTCATGTCATACAGTATCGAATGCTTCCGATAGATCTTCAAATATACTCATCAGAAGGATCTTCTCATCTAATGCTTTATATATTTCTGAAGTCAGTATAAGAATGGCATCTTCTGTACTGCGATTTTCTCTGAAACCGAATTGGTTATCAAACAGTATGTTGTATTCCTCTAGGAATCTATATATTCTTTCTTTTCTATTTTTTCGAATATTTCAGAAAAGACTGATAATAGTGTGTGATCGGTAGTTTTCTATATTTCTTTCATTGCTGTTTGTATGTAGTGGTTTGATAACCCCTGTTTTTAGGCAATTTTGTTGATGATATTTGTTCTTTTGATAGCTATTTGTTCTTCTGATTGTATTATTGCCTCTGATCTGATGCCATCCTTTTCAAATGATTTCTTTAGTTTCAAGTAATTGATGGTATTAATAACTTCCTTTTCATTGGTGGGTTTAAGGTACATACTATTTTTTATGTTGAGAATTTTCTCTGTGTAATTATCATTCCATCCTCATATCTTTGGCCCAAGTTACTGAAATACTTGTTGAAGTGATCTGCAATTTCATTTTTTGAGGTGATAATTTCATTTTCAATTTCTAAATATTCAATTTTTGTTTTTTGTATTTTTCTAGAACAAATTTCATCGACTGCGTTCCATAAACCGCTTGAAGTGTTTGAGCTCTTTTCTATAATTTTATTCATGTGTTCTCTTTTGGAAATTTTTTGTTTTATTTCGTTTTTGAGAGATTTATAGCCTTCTTTGAGAGTGATGTTATCAGCAATTATACCATAACTGAGCTGGAATTGTATAAGCGCAAAATAAAGTATCCTCAAGTGGTTTAATGAACAGAAATTCGAGCAGATTTTGAATTTTCTTGTAAGGCCTCGTATTTTAGAGAGTAGTTTTTGAACATGTATGTCCCATTTGAGATGACAACCAATATATAATCCCAGATACTTAATACTCGTTTGCATCTTTATTTCAAATTTTTCATCGGGGATATCAATCATGATCCTATCATATTTAGGCAAGTCAGAGGAGTAGCTGGTGGAAGGAATGAAAAATGTCTTATTTGTATTAATGATGAGTAGATTACTTATGAAGAAGTTCACAATGCATTTAAAATTCATTTCTGTTTTATTTTTCAGTGAGGTCCACGATTCATCATCAAACAATATTGCTGTATCATCCGCAAAACTGATGATGTTGGGCCAGTATAGTCCCTTGCGGCAGTCCATACTTAATATCTCTAAATGAACTAATTGAATCACCAATTTTAACACATTGTTTTCTGTTATTCAGATAACTGGTTATCAACGAAAGACATTAAAGCTAGAAAACCTGAAAGTAGCTGAATATTTGTTGAATACGAAAGACATCCAAGAAAAATATGTTGATTCAAATGTATAAAATAATAGAAGTACTCCAATGGTAAATATAACAAGGCCATGGACCCATGGCTTTCAGTTAAAGCAATATTTTATTTTTATCATAAAAACACTTTACGCGGTTTCAGTTCGTCATTTTTATAAAAGACGAATTCCGCAAACGTTGGAAACAAACGTTTTTCTTCGAATTCACAACGTGAACCTCCGTAAAAAGAAAGCCACGGAAAAACCTTGAATAAATCGTGAAGGCCATTCAGAAAAAATTCATCGACATCAACAGTTTACACTATCACAGTTGGATACTGCTTTGAATTTTACATGCAATCCGTGACTGTGAGAGCTATTGTTTGAAACATGTGCCTCTAAAAGGATATTATGCGCGAGAGCCTTTGTCATGATATTGAATACCGATCTGGTAAAAATCGGACAAATAATCAACTTTTTCTGAGAGAACTCGAAGTGTTTCATATGGCCGGTAGCGCCGGAGGTCAAGGATATAGATAGAAATAACATGATTCAAACAGCCTTTGTTCTTTTACGCCAGATGTGGAACTAGAACTTACGATTAATTGAATTGATATGTTATAATCCAGGACCATTAAACTTGTGCTGCCAATAAAATTGCAGCTGTCTGATTTTTTTACTAGATCTTCATTATAGTGGAAAAAATCACCTGACGAGCCATAGCAAAGTGTGAAAAGTATTTCAAAATATATAAGAAGTTACAAATAGTATGATACATTGGCAGATTAAGATCTTCAGATGATGTGGTGTTGCAGGTTTTTCCGGGTTTTCCTGCAGCTGCTTTTTCAGCTGCAGGAAAACCCGGAATCAATCAAGTCTCGCCGGAGCACTTATTAATTTTTTTATGATTCATAATTTGTATTACTTTTTAAATTTTGAATTACTAATTATATAAGGTATATATTAGTTACTATTTAGAGGATAATCACCAATTGATATTTTCATTCATTTTTCTCTTGTCTTGGTACCATCACCGTCAATGTATTTTTTTTTGATTGCTGTATGTTCGCATTCATTATTGAGTGATGCTTCTTGGTTGAGTTTGAGTTGTTCGGCAGAGATCAAAGATCAAATAAAGTTCAGTAGCCATGTACGATAGGTTGCTATTTATGTTTCTGGATGTGGAAACCCTAGTGTTGCAATGTGGCAACTGACAGCTATATCGCTAAGTTGGACATTATTGAGGTTATACGTAGTCAGAACGCTTTGACGTACGGCGCTATTTGTGTTGTTTACAGTAACTTAAAAAATTCATCTCGGCCCAAAAATGGAATTATATCGTGAACATTTTCGTGCGATTATTTTTTACAACTTTCGACGTGGATTAACTCAACAACAGTGCATGATTCGGAATGAATTTAATTCAATTTTTGACGATGAAGCCCCATCAAGGACCAGTGTTTATCGATGGTATGGTGAATTCAATCGTGGTCGTAGTTCACTCCAAGACGAATTTCGTGAAGGTCGTCCAAAAACAGTTGTTGTTCCAAAAACCATTGATGCTGTGCGCGAACTGATGCAAGATCGTCATATGACCTATCGTGAGTTTGAGACAACCATAGGCATTAGTGGGACCAGCATACATTCAACACCTGTCACGATGTCTGACATCGTGACAGGTGATGAATCGTGGATTTACGAAAATAAACAGCAGTCGACTGTATGGGTTTTCAAGATGAGCCAAATCCATCAAAAGTTGTTCGCGCTCGAAGCACTTCCAAGGAAATGGTCGCCTGTTTTTTAGGAAAAACTGAACATGTTCCAACCGTACCACTAGAACAACGCAGAACAGTCAATTCTGAGTGGTACACAACCATTTGTTTGCCAGTTGTCTTTCAAGAAATCAGGGAAACCAACCGCCGAAGACGGATCACTCTTCACCACGACCATACGAGCTCTCACACATCGGCTCAAACAACTGAATTTTTGAGCAACCAAAACATCGATTTGATGAGTCATCCACCGTATAGTCCTGACTTGGCACCGAATTCCTGTACGTAAAAAACAAACTGTGAGGTCAACGTTTTTCGACGCCTGAAGAAGCGGTTGCTGCATTCAGAATGCATGTTTTGGAGATACCTCAATCAGAGTGGCAAAAGGGCTTCGACAATTGGTTCGAATGCATGCAAAAGTGTATAAATCTTCATAGGGAATATTTTAAAAAACAATAAAGTGATTTTCGATGATTAATATTTATTTAATATCATCGTAATCAATAAAATGCTGATCTTTACTGTTGAATATCCTTGTTTGGAAATGAACTATGATTATATTATTATTTCTTTAGTATATTTCGATTTTACACATTCATGAAGAACGAAGATATGTATGAAAAGGTTAAACTCAATTTAATAATATACTTTATTGCAACAATGTTTCTTAGAACAATATTGTAAGGATTTATATCAAAAATAACAAACAAAGCATTAGTTCTTGAGTTTATATTGTAAGCAAAAAACCTGAAATGAAATTATGATGGAATAAAATACAAGTAAAAAAAAATTGAAGAATTTGAACGAATACAGAAATTAATGCAATAAAAAAAATAAGCGATTTCAAGTCACGTTACTTCAAGACATTTCGATTGTCAGTATCCACAATCGTCTTCGGGTAATGACTGGACTAATTCCTCCGAGAGATGACTATTTATGGGACTTACGCGTACTTTCAATTCAGGAGGGGATAAGTCATTACCCGAAGATGATTGTGGATACTAACAATCGAAACGTCGTGAAGTAACGTGACTTGAAATCGCTTAATTTTTTTTAATTGCATTAATTTCTTTTTTCGTTCAAATTCTTCAATTTTTTTTTACTTGTATTTTATCTCATCATAATTTCATTTCAGGTTTTTTTTTGCTTAATATATTTGCTTTTCTCAGCTATTTTTTAATTTTCAATTGTATTGTTATTTCAGGGATTTCAAATGGTAGTCCGAACTGATGAAATTCACCACGAAACATTGTCAATTACCTTCAAACAAACGATTTACATTTCTATAAAACATTGATATTATTCCGGTTCAATAAACATGAATGACATAAATACCAAAATACCATAGCTTTTGGTAAAGTTCAATAATTTCAAAACCCATCATTCAATTGAAAAATCTATTTTTTTCTGAACAAGAAAAGCCCCTGAATGCTTTACAAAACTATCGTCAACATCCAGTTGTGATATTTTGTTAAAACAGTTTTATAAAAAAAGACTTACGGTTCAGACTATACCAAGGAAGTGTAGAATACGAGGTTGAACATGCCATCCGCCCGACTTACCTGAAAGAAAAAAATACATGAAATAAATCGCAAGAAATTTATGAAGCATAAAATACATTAAAATACTAAAGAGTAATTTATAAAAACTATCAATAAAAAAGACAAAATATCTCGCAAAATATAAAGATTTTTTTTTATTTTTATTTATCAACAACTGTACCAGAATTTCACAGGAGAAAAATCAAAATGGTATGTAAAAATTTATGTACTCTCCTATCAACAGAAAAGTGGATCGATTACTAGAATTAAAGTATATTCTTCACTCGGGAACATCATTACCTATTTCACACAAAATTCATGATAAATGGAAAATACTTATGATTCTGAAATTTCACCAGTTCATATTTTTTTTTGAGTAGAAGAAGGGCTGCAATGTAGGTGATATATTAAGAATGAGTTGAGATTTTTCTAGTATTTTTGACAATACTCTCCCCACAACTTCATAATTAGAACAAGTGAAAAGCATTTGCAAAAAGCTTCGAGGTTCGCTATCACCTCATATGAAATTATCCATTTTTGAAAAACTCTTCATTTTCGAAATATTCCCTTGCTGGTAACTTTTAAAAGAAATATTCTTGCATATTTCAATAGAGACTAAAATTCTCTTTCCAAAAATGTAGCATATTTGATGTTTTGCTAGAGGCATCTTTGAAATACAGAGCTTTTAGGTTTTTTCATGTAAACTTTGAAACGCACACTTTGATCAAGTAGGCTTTGGACGATGCGGAGATAAAGAGAGAAAAGAAAGGAATTGTTCAGTAGTAGCTATCAAATGCTGAGAAAGCTTTTCACAGCAGTAATTGAAACGTATAGTTTCAATAAAACTGATAACATAACTGATAACGGAACTTCGCCTTGTTGAAGATATTTTCTTCTGAGTTCCATTAGTAGCAATTCATCAACAAGAGGTGTTTTCTGGCGTTTAATCGTATTCGAGCGTGTATTCAAAAACTTTTCCTAGTGACGTCATTAATAATAAGATTCGCCAGAAAGGAATGATTCAAACTGTGTCAGATGTCAAATTCAATAATAAAAACAAACTTTTTAATTTTCTCTAACCCCAGTTAGAAAAGGATTTGTGCATACAATAATTTCCCAGCTTTATTTTGTACATCCTCACAATGTATTTGATAAAAAGTGTTCGGCACTCTATAAACTGTAACGATCAAAATAAAGCAGAAACTGACAGCTGACGTACCGTGATGTCAAATTCCGTTTCAAAACCAACCTCACGCTAGTTTTTAATCATCATGAATACGTTTCAAATCACAGTTGATGTGACGTCATCGTTTCAACGCCAGAATGAATTTATTTGAATCACAGACGAATACGTTTTGAACATATAAGCGCCCGAAAACACCTTAGAATACTAGCAACTACATACGTGCTATAATGGTATAATATGTGATTTTAAACTAGGTGTAAAATTACATATTATACCATTTTCTGTCGAAAGATTGATTTAGCTAATGAAATAAAATGGCATAAGTCTGTCTTTTCGGGTCATTAATATTTGCAGATTACGAATGCTCCGCCACAACCAAACTTATACGCCCCAATGATTTACAGTGTATAATGAACGAATCAAAATTTCAGAGTTCACAATCTTGATTTGAGCGTGAAGACATCGAAAATTGTCGTTTCACAGAGAAAATAACCAGAATAAATTTAGGTGCAACGTGAAACCGAAAAAGTGCAATCAAAACGGTTGAATAAGCACACATTTCAAAATTACACATTTCGCGGATGAGTAACTGCGTTAATTATTGTATTCTCTACAGTTACAGGAATTATATATTCGGATAAAATCAATACATTAACTTTCTAAATCACGTGAAGTTCGTGACATTTTTGCTTCAAGTATTATGCTTCACTATTGAAAGAAAGGATAAAGCGATACTTTCGACGTGAAAGTAATCAAAGAACAAAGTAAATTTTTATAAGACACCCAAAAATTAACCAACCGTTGATATCTGCCCCAATCGGACTTTCGCATTCTGAAATGAATGACAACCCAGGAAGAGATGAAAGTAGTTATTACGTACACAATGTCGCATACTTCAAGGAGACCAAGAAGGTAGAAAGGATCATGGCAATTCTGCCTACAAAATGCATTCTATGGGATCGACAGATGTAAAGGCAAGTTTCGATGTTAACTAGTACTCTTGAATTCTTTTACCGGAAATACTAGGACTGAATTGAACAATGAAACAAAAACGAAGTTTTGTCATCTGTCTCTTACACAATCATTGTGATTTCTGGTGCTTCGCGCTTGCGGAATTATTGTTTTTTACCTATTATTCAGTGCCTCATGTTCAGAAAAACCGCACTCAAGAACACTACCATCAAATTCACAATTGAGCCACTAAGAACACGGCAAACTCCAGAACAATAAACATTTTGCTCCAGTTATAACAGGTGATTTTTTAAGAGGTATAGGATTTGATTCTCAAAGAAACACAAAAAATTTGAAAAAATTGATGAAATCTTCATTGGAATCGATAAAACGATCAATATAATTTGATATTTGAAGATGATTTCATGCAAATGTTGTCCGTGGCTCCGCTTCAGATGCTCCATGCGCAAGGTCCAATTTGGCACACTCTCTCTAACATATCGACCGGTATTTCACGTATAAATGCTTCAATATTGGCTTTCAGAGCATCAGTCGTTGCTCGTTTATTCCTGTTGACATGAGCCTTAACATTACCCGACAAGAAATAGTCCAAAGGCGTTAAATCACACGATCTAGGCGGCCAATTGACGGGTCCCAAACGTGAGATGAACTGTTCACCAAAGGAGGCTCTTAATTTCGCGTGCCCTGTGGCATGTGACACCGTCTTGTTGAAATCACATGTCAGGCATGTCCAATTCTTCCATTTTGAGCAACAAAAAGTCGTCAATCATCACACGGTAGCGCTCGCCATTCACAGTAACGTTCCAGCCATTGTCGTCTTTAAAGAAGTACGGCCCGATGATGCCACAGACCCATAATCCACACCAAACAGTGACTTTTTCGAGATGCATCGGTAGCTCTTGTAATGCTTGTGGCTGCTCTTCACTCCAGATGCGGCAATTTTGCTTGTTAACGTATCCATTCAACCAGAACCTTGTCGCTGAACAAAATTTTTCGATATAAATGTTGAGCTTCCTCCAACTTTGCCAGCACCCATTCACCAAATGTTAGACGCTGTGGGAGGTCGTGTGGCTTCAATTGTTGCACCAGCTGTATCTAATAAGATTTTACACCCAAATCCTTTCGCAAAATTTTCCACGTAGTGGAGTAACAGGCCCAATGACTGCGAACGGCGGCGAATCGACATTTTATGGTCATCACGAACACTGGCGGATACAGCCGCAATATTTTCTTCGGTCCCCACTATACGTATGCGTGTTGGTGGTTTAATGTCCAATAATGTAAACTGGGTTCGAAATTCAGTCACAGGCTTCCGGATAGCTTCCTCAGCAGGCCGAAGAAACTGTCCATAAATTGAAAGAAGTGCACGATGCACTTTCTTAACCGAGCATGAATTTTGGTAATAAAATTCAATAATTTGCAAGCGTTGTTCATTCGTAAGTCGATTCGTGGTCAAATTATAGACCAAACTGAACATGTTTGATAATGACACAAGACATGATTCACGCGTGATCTGTCAAAAACAGTGTTGTCAAAAAGATACCAGCAAAAATCACTCATTACACATCAGCTTTTTATCGTTTAATGTCATTATTTGTTGAACAACAACAGCGCCATCAATGGGTTTTTTCCCTAGTTTCAACACTAATACATTTTGGAAACAAATTGCTATATTAACGAAGTTTTCGCAATCAAAGTTCATTATATTCCATTTTTCGGGATTTTTAATAATTTTCTGATCGAAAAAATGTGCAGTCCATGTGCAGCCTCATGAACTGCAGCCTCATAGGCTCTTTGTGTCTTCCTCCTATATCTCTGTGACACCCAATCCACAATCATGTACTGATTTCAACAGGTCTTTTATTGGTTTCTTGTTATATTTCTCTGCAGTACTTCGCATTCATTTAAAACATGACGAGCTATTTCTATTCCTTTGTAACATTATCAGCAGCTATAGTCTACGTTTTCTGCTATTTTGTTCAGGTATTCTAAATGAATATGTCCAATAGCACTGTATTCATTCTGAGCTGACCAGTGGTCTGTTTAAGCAGTTCTTCAGTTATTTTCTTAGACAGTTTTTCTGTGTGTTCCTACATATATTTTTCCAGTATTCTTTATATTTCTTATTGATCTTTTTTTTGATTTAAACCAGTAGGTTGCAAATTTATGTACCTTCTTCTTCAGAATTGTTATCAATGGTATGAAATTGTGATACTCTCAGGTTTCATTCAAATTCTTATCTTTATTTTTATAATGATTATGATCAATACTATAGTCCTCCGTGATAATCTAAAAAACTTGTTATTCTCATATGTTTTAATAATATTCTGTAAGGAACTTAATTAGGGTACGTTAATGACATCTCAGGTTAGACTCTATGAGCCCTTTTCGAAAAACTTCATTTTCAGATTTCACCGGTAATCAAAAATGAGTTTCTCTGTGAAGCAGCTGAAATCCCCTATCTAACCTGAAACTTCGAAAAGTCAAAATTTGGATAGTGGAGAATTGTGACAGAACTCTCAGAGAGTAGGTTGTCTGTCGTTTTCTTGACTGTGTTGAAAAACCAAAAACTTTCTCCCTAATTCTAATACTATGGCATCATGCTTAGGTTACTCATCCTTAATGATGTTTTTTGTATTGCCCGCCCAGATGCAAGAGCGAAATAATTAATTAATGGTGTGAGAACTACAGAATACATGATAGTTACCCGTGACAGCTGTGTGTTAGGTATTCGAAAATGTGAAGAGTGTGCTGCCATTCATGTTTGGCACTTAACATTCCAATAATAACTTGGTAATGATTGTTTTAATGCAGCGGCTGTAAGAAGTCTATTTCAGGTTCATCGGAAGTTAAGATGGAATTATAGAGTTTATTGCGATTGCAAAATAACTATTTATTTTAACGTTTAATTTCTTTATTCAATTCCTAGATTAATTCGTGGAGGTATAATTTGAAAAAATTGGAAATTTCGAAGAAAAGTAAAAAACACGTTCATATTTCTTGTACACTCCACTTCCAGGGTTCCACGAGAGTAAACTCTCGTGGAACCCTGTCATATTGAATTCATTATGATGTATTGTTAACTGGTATTTTTTTATACTAAATCTATAAATTAAGTATTATTATAACTATTATTTAGTTAAAATTGTCTATCATCAATGCATTCACCACGCCGCTACAGACTGTCAAACTCTTACAGATAAGAATTCTTGCCCCTCTACCAAAAGATGGTTTGTAAATGTGAAATTGGTCTTCGCATTCAAAAAACTACTTATATGTTCTTTTATTCTTTGACAAGTCGTTCTTCCGGTTTGGCCAATATAAAGTTTTGGGTACTTGATAATGTTATTACATAAATTAATAATCACGTAGAATTTAGTCAGTATGAAAAAGCTTGAAGAAACTATTTCAAAGCCGAACACGTGTTGGATTTTCATCACATATATTAGAAAATTTGGGATATGAAAGTGTATGTTTGAATTATGTTATTCGTAGACTATATTATTCAAATGCTCTCACTGAAAAAGTCCAGTAAGTCGTATTGGGGCTATCTCGATGGTCCTTATATGTGAATCTATGTATTAGATAAAGCTATATTAAAGGCGCGTCATGAAAAGTATTGCAATTCTGGTGTTTGGGAATAGTGCTCGTTTTGGATTTATTCTATGCCATCTTTCGAAGCGGTATTAGAATATTCTTTAATAATTTGATGAAACGAAATTTTTTGTCATCTAGATTTTCAATGCCTCCTAGTTTCAATTTGTTGACTAGTTTTGCTTTATAAGATTGAACTTGTTTTGTCTAGATATTCTCTACGATATCTTAGTATTATATTTTATTCAATCCAGAGAAGTCTTCACAGCATTGAACCAGTGCTATGTTGTAAGCAAAAGCACACTTTGTTTTCAAGGAACTACCGCTAAAGTGTTTCTTGAGACACATCTGATTTACTCCACTGATTGATTCATAGAAGTATGTTCAACCGGTTGTTGCTCGCCGTTCCGTTCATTAAACAAAGTTTCAGCTGAATAAAAATTAATGTCGCTTTGCTATCAGTGATATCAATAATCATGGAGAAAGCCGTAAACTACCATATCCTTGAATATTTGGAAGGCTTTAACATCTTGACCGTTGAACAGTAGGGGTCCTAGGTTTGAATGTGTAGCCAGATGTGGCTACACATTCGACAGACTTGAGGCCATTTAGTTGGACATACTGCTTACGGTTGTAAAAATACGATTTGAAGAGAAAAATCAAGTCACTGGATAACCCAAAAGTCGAAAGCTTGTTGAGTAGGATATTATGGTCAAGTCTGTCGAACGCTTCAGAAAAATCAGTGTAGATGACATCAGTCTAAGACTAACAATCAATACCCACCTCAATACATTGAGTAATTTATACAAGATTGGTGATAGTTGAACGTCCTTTCATAAAACCGTGCTGATTGGGGGTAATAATGTTGCTGACACGACAGTAGATTGTATTATCAAGAAGCATTTCAAATACTTTACAAAAGTTGCATATGATAGAAATTGGTCTGAAATTTTTTGAAAATGGGGCATACTTTCGACATTTTCTATATTGATGAAACAGTTGATATTTTCAGACATATATTGATTAGAGTAGTTAGTGGTTCAGCCAAAGCTGAGGCACAATCTTCAATTATGGATGCTGGGATATGATCAGGTTCCGCAGTAAATTCAGGCTTTAATTTTCTTAGGGTATGATAAACATCTTCAGTACTAAAGTTTTTGATTACTAGGCTGGGAATATCACAACTGTTGTTCGCATGATCTCTTGATGTTAACACTATATAAGAACCACTAAAGAAATCTGAAAAGCCATCAAGAATATCTGAGGGATTATCAAGTAGCTTACCTTCATGTAACATTTTATCTCCGATTCCATTCGTACATTTTCGCTTTTTAATGAATGACCAGAACTTATTGGGGTTATTAATAATTTCGCTCTCAGTTTTCTGAATGAATTTTTTATAAGCTATTCCAATGGCGCTTTTGATTTCTGCCCGAAGACGTTTGAATTCGTGAAAAGAGTGAATATCGCCGTCTCTTTTGTATTTACACCAACATTTTGTTTTGGTTCGAATTTTCTTCATCAACGCACCATAAAAGTAGGCTGGATAAATATTTTTAGAATTTTGGCACGCATCGATCGAATACACTGTACAATTTTTCATGAAAGTGAAGGCAGGCATCATCTGCATTGCAAAAAACATTTAGAAACGTCCAATCAATATGGTGGATCAGCTCATACATGAGCGAAAGTTAGCTTTTTTAAATTTGTATGCACCTTGAAAACAGTTCAAATTTATTCTTCTTGTTTGTTTTGAAGTGAAACAATGTCTTCGTGTACAGCAATTAGCACACCGCCACTTCTACTAACATTGGTAGCAGTGAAATTTCTGCCTGTCTGATATATTTTAAAATTACCCGGATAAAGTTCGGAGTTAGAAAATGGATGAGTCAAGCCAGGTTTCCGTCAGCATAAAAACCTTATTCTCATTCATCGAGACTACATCAAAAACGTGTCTAGTTTTTGTTCGTAGGCCTTTTGTATCGAATCCAGTACGCAAATTTGAAGTCATCAAAAATATCTCCAAATGTATCAATCAATCTATGAATAACTTGAATTCATGTATTTAGCTGTGATGTCTTTGAAAGAAGAATTTTATGAATCATTACTTATCATTGCCACATTCAAATATTTCGAATATAATTCTAGGCCTATTGATCATTTCCGACGCCCGAGATATCGTTTCTAATTCATATGTTTACTGTCACCATTATTATTAAATCATTAAACGTTGTGTCTGATATCGTATATTTTGTATAACCTCACTATGACTCCTACTGGCTTGTTTGATTAGTTTTTAGTTTCTCTATAATTATTATTATGTGAATGATTGAACATTCGATGATTATTGGTTATTTATAGTGGTAAACAAATTAATTGATAAATGTAATCAACATAATAAAATTGATTTCTATCAGTGCATTCCATGAGTAGAAATGCGTGAAAACAAACAAAACTCAAAGGGCTGATTGAGTAAACTGTGTCATTTGAAAATGTTAACCGCATTTAGAACTGCTATAATATTGCAGCAAAATTTCCCAATTTTCATCGAATAATTATAATACGCCTTTATTATTATTTTCTATACAATGAAAGCATATTCTAATAAGTAATACTATTTTTTTAGCGAGCGATACGTATCGTATATCTTCTTCTACTTAACCTCTGGGAATGTGTATAGAGTAGCAAATAAAACATATATACATATATACATATTACATAGTTCAAGGAAATGCTTCAAGTGAAAATCTTTGATATACAGGGCTTTTCACAATGAGAATCAATTAGACGTTTCTGGCAAACCAGACAACGAATCAACCTAAAAATTCTACAGTATGCATAAATTAATATGGTCTACACGCCTAAAATATTTTAGACGATTTGGCGTTGCCGCTTCTACTATAAAGTAGCGGCTACTTTTTAAACGGAACACCATGTATATAATATCATATTATGATTTCTTATCACTTTATCAACAACTTTATATACTATTTCGCTATACCTATTAACACTATCCACGATGATAATTAAACAATTGTCGAGTTTCATTAAATGGGACTCTAATATGATATAGATTTGAAATCCCTGAAAGAACAAATGAAATTGAAAATTTAAAAATAATAGCTGAAAATAACAATTATAATTAGCAAAAACCGTGAAATGAAATTTTCAGCTATTCTTTTTAAATTTTCGATTTCATTTGTTCTTTCAAATTCGAATATCTAAAAAACATATTAGATATTACTCACCTCAAAATATTATATCATGCACTCAGTACTCATGGGCTCAGAGTACACTTGAAAAAATTAGATGTCCTTCAAAAACGAAGTCTTGAAATGATTGATAATAAAGTACATATATACATATTCTTCCAATGACTTGTTTGAAGAAACAAAGGTATTCGAATTACGACAGATATACATATTATTTCACAACAAATACTCCAGCAGATCGAACATACCTACAATATTCGACTTAAATCAAGGAAAGTAGCGAAAACAAATCTCGTCAGAAAACAAATAGGACAGAGATCACTTTGGCGTTAGAGTGTACAATGAATTATAAGAAATATACAAATTCTACATCCACCGTATAAACTCCATAGAGCTGATGAAACAGATAATAAAAGACTACTTACATGTGACAGATAGACATAAACTACATTTCCTTGTCGAAAATTGAATACTGCTGTCTATTTCTTTCTATAAATATATGTGATACTATGAAAGTGTTTGTAAAAATATTTTAAATATGAGAATTGATTTAAATACTTAATTTACTGTTTTACCTGAATGATGAATGTAATTATTTCTTTGGGAAACATTCTGTACAATATACGAAAAATAATGACCCATGCACAACCATTTTGGTCCTGAATGGCTTCTCTCCGTTTATTTGCAATTGACACCCAGGGTATATATGCCATTATTGTAAGCATTCTAATGTGTGAATAAACTTATTATTATTATTATTCAGGGATTTCAAATTATAATATATCATGTTCGACAATGGAAGTCCGAACTGATGAAATTCACCGTGAAACATTGTCAACCATCTTAAACATTTGTCACAAATATTTTTCATTTCTAGAAGCTTCCCTTCTACCGACAAAATCGTCTGAAACTGTATCTATATCACCCTGTAATAACGATTGGTTTCTCAGTATGTTTTGTAAATCTTTAGGACATCTGTGTGAGTCAACTAACAGTCTTGTATTGGAGCCCTGTGAAAATCCTTATAATCGTGTTATGAGTTGAGACCAAAGGCCCTCGTGCATAATAAAAGATGATAATAGATTAGTGGAAAATAAATATTAATGATTTTTATCTATTATTTCACAAACAAAATAACACCTTCTTTGAAAAACACATATTTGTGAGCGTAAAAAAATCCGGTTAAAAAAATACTGAACACAATTTACTCAAAGTAACTATATAATTTTTCTTTCTAATTTCCTAATTCCACAAATTTATTCTTGATCGAACTCATTTCCTTATCTAACATTTATATTCAATACGAACGCATTACGAATTCTCTTCTGAAGGATTGTTGACTACTGTTAGTACTTTAATGCGCCTACGATTGAAATCCATTATCAGCTTTCAAAATGATTCGATATTGGTATATTTATTTTCAGAGTTGGATTCGAGACACTGAGGTAGTCGTTCAAAAAATTTAACGCGGTCAGGACACCTACTGTCTTGATATTTCTGACACTAATGAATATTCATTTCTCTAAAAATTAAAAACCCTTCTGAAATAAATCAATTATGAAGAACGAATCACCGAGTTTGATCAGAAATGCCCACTTTTTTGACCCCTCATCGTTCCCCTTCCCAAAATGGGCCCCCGACACGCTGGATTGCGTTGTAGGATATGAGATGCTATTCCCTGAAGTGGGGCCCATAATCGCCCCCCTTAGGGTTCCGAAATGGGGCCTCGATTCGCTGAAATGAGCTGGTAAGTCGATGACGCCACTCCAACAAATGAAATTGAGATATTGAACAAAACCCCCCCATTTTTATTGTAAAATGGAGGGTTCTCTGTGAAAAATGGGGGGTTTTCTATGAAAAAGAATAGTTTTTGAGAGTTTGGTATGTTTTGGCCAGTGTATATCGTTATCGGGGCATTTTTCATGTTGAAAGGTGGGTGTAAAAAATACACATCGTCATTCAATGACATAAGGGCCTCAGGTCATAATTATTAGAAAGTATATAATACTAGCAAACCGTCCCGGCTACGCACGGGTGCAATGTTGATACTAAATATTCTACAGAATGTCTTTATATACTCTTTCAAGAGCAACATATGATTGGCCCGGTACCGCCGCAACCGCTATGTCCCTGCGTTTCAAATCTGCAATATCCTCTATAATTTACATTCAAATTATATGTTGTAAGGGGCCATATTGATCAGATTATGGACAGATGAGATGAAGGATATATTAAAGATAATTCTATAAACGCGTCTTCTTCCCCCGCGGCTGGCGTCTTACTTGGAATATTTGAAAATTCTTTTTTATCGCATACATATCTGCAACATAAAACGAACCTACATACAAAATATCAGCCTACGAAAATATAGCGGTACGGACAAACATGTAAACGCGTCCCTTTCATCCCCACGGGGGGGCGCCCTAGTTGGGATATTTGAAAGTCTTTTCTTAGTCTGTGGTATAAGAGCTAAGAAGCACCTATATACCAAATTTTAGCTTCCTAGGACTCAACAATACGGAGAAACAGAGACGAATGGGTGAGTATTAAGTGAGTGACTTTCGCATTCATAAGTATAGATTGAATGAAACATTGTTTTGTTTGTTATCAGAATGCAGTCAGCTTGATCTAGTACCTTATCTCTGTAAGTCAGATGTTCATTCCTTAGGAGTTTTTCCATGTACATCCGGCATAAGTAGAATAACCAGAATTACTTGTACCAAAGAAACGTCAAGAATAACATTGACAGTTTCTACAATTTTGAGAAGCATTTCGACAAATAATCTTTGATTTTGAGTTTCCTCCCTACTTCATTTCGAACATTCCGTCGATTGTGAGGGAATGAAAACTAGCGAGTATGAGAGGAATCGAAAAGCATAAAAACAACGGACATGTCATCGCGGAATCAGAATCGTAACAAAAATTGGAGTTTTTTTATTAACTTTTTCGGGGATTTCCGTCTCCCACAGTCGAATAAATAAGATAAAATAGATATGATGCTAGAACTTCTTACAAGCAGAAACTTTACTGATATTCGTACTTACACAAAATATTTTATATTTACGCAGTAATTCAAAGAGTTTGCCTTTCTACAAATGCATATAGTTCTTTATTACAATTTTCGTTGTTTTCAGATTGTGGAAGAGGAAATCTCCAGAAAAGACGATAAAAAAACTCTTGATTTCCTTCACGAAAGATTTTGATCAATAAAAATCTAAGCTTTTGTGAATTCTTTCGTGCCGATTCAACCATTTTTCTGGTTTCTTCCACCCTTTTTCAAAGTTGGTCTCTACTCTGTAGCATTTTGGTCGTCCTTTCAATATATAATCTATAAACATCTATTCGATTCTCTCGACTTCAATAACTGCACATAACCTTATCGTTCAAACTGAATTTTTTCATCTAACCCTCACAAGTCAACTTATGCGAGCTCGGGGTCTAACATTCAACGTGCGATACCCAGCCCGAATTTTTCATACTGATCGTTACCGTTACCCCCTGATGTATCATCTATAGTATACTTTGGTAGCTAGAAATTAATTTTCCACCAAAATGTTGATCAACGATATTGAAATCTACTGGTTCAGTCCGACTCTGTCGTCTCTTTACTTTACCGACAATGGAATTGAAAGGCATTCTTTACAGCGGAGTACAACAATTTGGTATTCAATTACTTCTTTCTTTGGTTTGTTTTAATGGATTTTTAATCAATATAACAGTTTTTCCACATTAATTTCGTGCTGGGTTATGTATCTAGTCCTTGGAAGGAGATTAAACGAATACTACTTTCAATCTATTTATCTATTCTTTCATTATGAGATGGAAAAATCTTGATTGAGCACACTAATAGTTTCCGACAATGGAGCTGAGAGTTCATTTTCTTGAACTAACCAAATGTTTCGGTACTAATTTCAAATCAAAGCTTCAAGAAATTTAGTACGCATGACTTGAAATGAAAAAACTGATACTCATGGTCGGAAAAGGAATACACAGAGGTTATGCCTGAAAATGAAGTGGATTTCTAGAGAAATTGAAAACTAATGAATGCTAGCTTTTATTCGTTTTCAATCAAGAAAAAACGGATTCAGATTTGAATTTTTTAAACGAACAATTCGTTCAGGCCAGTCGCAACTCACCTAAATAATAGGTTTATGGACTGACACCTATCAGAATACAATTACTCCCCTGGCTAATACCACGAAGGGCGTTGGAGTATGTCCGACAGGTTTCAGTGCAGGATTCTTAAAGGAATTAGATTTTTAATTATCGGAAATTATCGACTTCAGGTTGATGATAGACACTACCTTGCACTGACGAATGGCCAAACAGCCCGAAACTGGTCTGCAAGTGTGTTCCAATAATTAAAAATCGATTACGCCAACAGCATATTCAGGAATTACTTCTGTGAAGAATCCCGCCCTGACACTTGTTTAATATGATCCAACGCCCTTCGTGGTATTAGCCAGGGAAGTGGTTGTTTTCTGATAGGCGTCAGTCCATAAACCTACCTTGTAGGGGAATTGAAACTGGCCTGGCCTAATTGTTCATTTAGATAATTTGATTCAAAGCCAGTCTTCAAGAATGCTCACGTACTTTAGGAACGAAAGGATTCATATTTATCATCCTCAAGCCGCATATTTTCTAAAGATACATTCAGTAAAAGATCATTGAAAATGATAGAAATCGATCGAATGAAAAAAAAGTGTGTTTTTATTATCAACTTCCTCTAAATCCTACAAGACAATAAAACACCGTCCCCTTTTTTGCCTGCACTTTTTTGCCTCTCCACGTCCACTTTCCGACCAAATTTCCATGGCGTTTTCTCTACCTTTCCGTCCACTTATGATTTCCACTTCCCGAATACACCCATTGAATGAATAAAAGCAAAGGAATTGAACTATGTGCGTGTTCTAAAATTTCTTTTCTCGAAAATCTTGCGATTTACCTCTTGAAACGAATCAGTAGCGGAACTATAAGGGGGAACCGGAGTTGAATATGTTTAACACGCCACGTTGAATGGAAAAGTTGTCATCTAATTTCAACAATTCAACATGGGAACTATATCAAGCTATCCATTTTAATTCAAATCTACATATACAATAATTATGACGATGAATGAATAGCAAAAAACTGCCAAATAAGTATTTTATTTGATCATTATCAGAGTGACTGTATGATATTCTTTTATTTTAGTTTTCACATTTTTGCGAAAAATTTTGATAATAAACGAGTTTATATAATCGAGTGGAAGGTTTGAGCTCGGCTGGTTGAGTTCAAGTAGAATTCTGAGCAGATACTGCAGTTGTAGACAAGAAAAAATTAGAATTATCTTTCAGTTCAAGCTTTCGAGACTTAATGACCTTTTCTCCAGAAACTATATAGGTATATAGTTGATGAAAATATTCTCTATGTAACATACTTGAATAGTTATAATTTCAATGATCATAGATCCATTACATATCGATTTTTCTATATTTTTCACAGTGACATGTCTTTCATGCATCCCCAAAGATGGTGCTTGATTATTATGACATTTTTTCAATTTTCACATAGCTTAATAAGTGTATTCAAATATGTAACCATCCATCTATTTCAGGTATCTCGGAAATTCGTTAGAATCAAATTCCAAGACAATAAAAAATGAATGTGAAAGTCGATACTACATTTTTCAAAACTAAAATGAGAGACACAGAGCACTTAGTCATAAACTGTCCATATTCTGCCACACTTACCCAAGCAACGTTGATTTATTTTATAGCTGTTAACTTTAGTTAAGAACGATTCAGATGAAGTAGGAATCTAATTACCTGACCCGTTACTTGATGAGAATTAATAACACTATCCATGATAATAATTGATAAGTTAATATTCTGTCTCATTTCAAATTTTATAGCACGGTCCTACACCAGTGAAGTCATGAAGAAAGTATTGAATATTTAAAAAAATTATTTATTCAGATCAACGATCTACGATGATGAACTTACCTACCCATCTCGTACAATATATGTTTTTCTATTATCATGAAACCAAAACGAAACAAATGTCAGAAATGTCAACAGCCAACCTGAATTTGCCAACCTAAAACCCAACTAAACTACTAAATAATTATTAACTAATGTGAACATTACACACGGTCCAGAGGACGTAGCACTTTTTCACGATGGTATTAGCCAAGACAATGTCTCAAACTGACGTAATTACCAAATTATAATTTGTTTGAAGCAATTATATTAACGTATTAACCACGTAGTGATTGCAATAGATTCCCTACGATTGTAATAGCAATTCCAACCCTGGTCGGATTTGAGTTTGGTCCCAGTGGACAAAGATCAACTGGTACGATTAGGTCCATCTACAGGTATGACTACGGATCCAATGGAGGATCATCGGCCTACACTACAACGAATACTTCTATAGGGTGTTCCAACACTCGTACGCCGACGAAATGTAAGATCTACCAAAAATATCACCGCTGTCTGTGAGAGTGTGCAGGAGAATCCGAGGCAGTCGATGATATGATGAAGACTAGCCAGTACTCATAATTGTCTCGTAATGATGCTAAATTGGTTAGCGAAACGCGCGTCGAGATGAGTTTTTTTGTTCTGGTGAGGGAAAAGTGTTTTCGAAAGATTCATTCCACGCGAGAGCCAGATTCTACGTATCAAGAATAACTGTATGTGAAGTTTTGCTTCATGTTGATTGTGATTTAATTTTTGTACTATATCCTCAAAGGAAACGAACATGTCGAAACGTGGTTAACATGGTTATAAGCAGAAAAGTGACAATAGTTCATTAACTTCAGTTCAAATGCTCGCTATTCCGTATTGTATTTGAAACTAATAAAACTTTATTGTAGCAACGGAATGCATTTTCCACTGAAACTGGAAATGTGTATTCAATTTCCTCTCTTTCATACTCAACATAATCCTCCTTTCCATTTTTTATTCCAGCGAGTATTTTTTATTTCCAATTGATAAATATTTCTTTTTTGACGCAAGAAAAAAAGGATATTTCGATATTTACCGGTTTCGTTTGAGCGAATCGTATGCAAACAAGAGCAAGAATTCATACTCATCCGAGAAATGTTTAATATTCATCGCTATAAACACGTAAAAGTTGAATATGTCGCTGACAAACAAAAATTTGTAAAAGCAGGATGTATCTCTGACTTTGTAGTGATTATAATGGTTCAACCATGTGGATATGCAAAACACTCTTGTGAATGAGCACGAGTGAACACGCAATATTATATATTTTATTATCAAAACAAAACATTCCATTTCCTTGTCCTCGTTTGCGAAATATCTATTTATAGTGGAACCAGAAGCTTTCCACCTTTGGGAAATAACAAATAATTGACCGTTCCGGCACTCAACCCTTGCGAGTCCAGTGAAGTACTCGAAAACATCTCTTGGGGTGAAAAATCAACTTTAATTAAAAATGTCTACATGCACATGAGACTATCTTGTAAATTAAGTTATTTTTCTAAATCTATGATACTAATTGTCCAATTTTCACAAATATTTATTGAATTCTAAACGCCTTTCGCTAACACTGTAACTTCCTCGGTAGTTCCTACCGAAAATTAGTCAATTATTATGGATAGTGTTATTATTTCTCATCAAGTAACGAGTCAGTCAATTACATAAGATTCAATTTTTTGTAACCATTATACTGTGTTTAATCAATGAAGAAATCCCACTTGTCTGATATTATAATACTATGATTTCTTCAATATCTGAATTGGCAGATAACATTCTACCATACAGTGCTTTTCTTTAATGTCCCCCCCTTTTATTTTTTGAACGGGTCAACTCAAAAAATTAAAATTGGTGATAATGAAATTGAGGCATGAATACTTTATTTTGACGTGAAATTGATGGATGAAACTTTCAAGATGGCGACTGGGCGCCATCTGGGAAAAAAATTGAATAGAAAGGAGGATCTTGTGACAAATCTGTTTGAAGCTCCTGACAAATGCTTCACAACCCTAGAATATAATGTCAATATCTTCAACCACTACAAGATGGCGAAACTTTCAATAATTGCCTGAATACATTGACATTTAACTACATAATATGAGGTGATAAGCTTGAGGTCAGTTTAGAAGATCCTCGAAATGGTTGCCTTGAACTTTTTGACATATGAACAGCCTAACGTCAATATCTCTACAAATATTTATAATTCTCTGCGTATATCCAATATTGAAGCAGGTTCAGTTTCGTACACCTTTTGCTTCAAATAGCCCCATAAAAAAAGTCCAAAGGTATCAAATCTAGCGAGCGAGCTGGACATTCTGTAGGACCTCGACTGTCAATCTAACGACCGGGAAAATTAGTATCCAAATAGTTTCTTACTTGTCTGGAGTAATGTGGTGGTGCTCCATCTTGTTGGAATACAATATTAATATCGAATTCATTAGGATTCGCTTCGACGATTTCAGTGATGAGAGGGTCAACAGTAGTTTTCAGCATTTTAAAATACAGTTTCCCTGTTAAATTTTGATCAATAAATAAAGGTCCTGCAATATGGTTTCCCAATATTCCTGCCCAAACGTTAATTTTTTCTGGATATTGGGTATGTGTTTCCCGGGAAACGGGTTTTCACCAATCTGTTTTACCGTTAATCAGCTGTCGCACCCATACGAACGACTACTCTTAGAAGTTGAGAAACTTGTGCAAGCTAAGGACTAACGAGGCCTTACCTTTTAACGTGTGATTCCTAACACGGAGTGATTCAGATTGATCGACAATAAAAATAAAATCATTGTAGCTCATATTCGAATAAAACTCAAATTTCTTTGTACGTAGTGGAAACAGTAGCTAACAGTCTTGCTGTTACTTCTATGTTTAGATTAAGAGAGTATTTTGAATAGTTACCTACACCCCAATTCATTTATAAGGTATTTTAGTTTCCATTTTTATAAATGAAACATTTTTGCATCAGTTCTAGCCGTTCTCATCTATGTTTAGCACGCATCTTCATATAATTTTTTCTTACACCTATTTAGACAAGTCCGGACCTGTAACATGTTTGGCAAGATTCGTTAAAATCTCCCTAACTAATTTCATAGATGGAAGACTTATCAGTTTTCACCACCCCAATTCAGGATTTCGTTAAAGTTACAGCATAGTTCAATGTTGTGTTGAGATTACAATAAATTTCAAATCATCTACTTTATGCAAAGTTTGGGATTTACGGAGACAATTTCCAAATTACGTTTTCTAATTAACGTATCGACAAAGTTGGAAGTATAGATTAGTCAGAAGAACGGAAGAGAATGTCTCCTCCATAAATTCTCAATCGCTCAGACACAAAATAAATCAAAATCCATGTTGTTCTGTTTAGAACAAAATGATTTATATTTGAAAAACCGATTATATATGCTGACAAACAGATTTAAACCGAAAAATTTAGGTGTTGAAAAACATACTTCGAAAAACGACAATGAATTATATAATTATTTAAAATTATAGAGGCCATGACCCAAGACTTAAATCTTTTGAGAGACACAGAAATACAATATAACAAAAAGTTTTCAAAAAGTTTCATGTAAGTATTATATTATAAGTACTCCTATATAAAAAATTGCACTACATAATTACAGCTGCAATGTTATTAGTGAAAGGACACACAAGACAATGAAAATTTTCTCGGACAGTCAAGCGGCGTTGGAAGCTCTTGGCGCCTATCGAGCAAATTGGTAGCAAATTGCCAAAAACGACTCTCCTCAATAAGAAGACTCAACAAATTGTCTCTGGTCTGGATTCCTGGCCACACTGGCCTGGAAGGCAACAAGGCTGCTGACTCCCTTGCAAAGGAG
>WOGR01000436.1:0-25757 GCA_015342045.1 Leptinotarsa lineolata | reverse complement strand
ATATTGTATATATAATATATATAGTAATTATAATCGTTTTCTTGGAAAATGGTAGAACAATTACTGGGAATTACTCTTCGACGATATTGCTCTCGCTAAAAAAAAACTCATAAATGAACGCGGAAAATAGTACTGACGTGTTTGGCCTTTTGGAGAACAATATCACTTCACACAAATTGATTGTTGCTATGACAAATAAATATTAATTCATGATTGAGCTTCCGCATTACGAAAGCACCCTCCTTATCCATCAAATCTGACTCCATATAAGTAACGTGTCTTTTCATCATAAAAAAGCATAGTATTGCTATAAAAAAATTCGAATTTTTGTCCCTTGCAATGAGGTATTGATTTTTCATTCTACTGAGTTCACTTATCATTTTCATATTTTTAAAAAAATCAATTTTAAGATATTTTTCAGCAATTTACCTTCATATAAATCATTGTGAAAATATTTTCGAAATATATTTTGTGATTTTTGATATCAATCGATTTTTTTCTTCAAAATATGTGCACCGATTGGATCATAAGAATGGAATATTATTTTATTCATCAAGTTAAATCGAAGATATCACTGGTTCTATCAGAAATATTATAAAGGTATTCTGTTTTCAATCAAATATTTGCAATAGATTTTTCTTCCTATTTATTTTGTGTTCATCTGAAGTATGGGTTGTATATTAAATATCTGGTGTCTGCAAAACTTCAATATAATCAGTTGTATTCGGGGGTGAATTATTCATATATAATGGGCTCCAAAACTAGTACTTTGAGGTAGTTGAGGTTTTTTAGATTTTCTTTCCTGATTTTCAACACGAAAATATTGTTATAACTCCTTTATTGAGGTTCAAGGTAACCAGATGTATTATAAAGTGATATGAATGTTTTCTGTCTTACAAACAACAAAAATTTAAGCAATATTGTGATGGAAAGTATATGTTTGCAATATTGTTAATCATTCAGAAAATTTGAGTGAATCTTCCTCTACACTGTTTGTAATGCTGTTGATGAGACAATAAAAGCAACTCATTTACCCCACAGTTGAGTCACAATTGGAATTCGGAATAATTTCGGAATAATGATATTCGCTTTTTTCTTCTATTATCTGTAACATTTTTACTTCTTTCTATCCAGAGAAAAACTTTAATTATTGGAAAATTTCAGTTCTTTCGTATATCGAGTTCTATCGATACGAACAGCTGAAAAAAATTCTAGAATTTTCATAAGTAATCAGGAACTACGTTATTTTATAATCAATTCGGTTGCTTCATGGAACAGTGCTGGGTCATTACCAAAGCTACTAATCTTGCTGGTATTTTCAATGCATATAAAAACCAAATTGTTTTCCGACAAAACGAGAAATTTGCTAATCGATAATGTTGTTTCTACATCGAATTCAGGTATCTGAATATCCTTTTTGAATAATCAGCTTCAATCCATTCATGACAACCACCACGACCATAGACTACTCAAAACCCTATCCTTCCCCCTTTTCACCGTCCACCTTATATGCAAAAGACCACCGCATAAATTAGCCCAGGTCCCGAGGCCCCCCAATTGGTCCCTGAGGAGGTGACACCGAATCCGTCAGCCCAATGGGCTCCGGCGACCACGACGCCTGCCCGGCGGCTGACGTCGCGGCGCCGCCCCTCAGAATCTGCCTCCCGCCGCCGCCGACCTCATCCTCGCGTAGGCAGCGACACAGGAACGGTCGCTCTACGTTCGGCGCGCCGCCAGTGAAACAATTTTTGTGTGCACCTGGACAGCGGCACCGTGGAGAACCGCGGAGGTGGGCAATCGGGCCCGGGAGGCACTCTAGGCCTGCTCGGAGAGTCGCGTGTCGCCAGCAACATTCGCGGTTTTTTTGCCACCAGAATAGGCAGCGCCCTACCGGATACAGGTGAGTACATTCGGTCTAAAACTAGGTTTTATTGATTTGATGCCAGTGAAGGAGTAGTTCATTTTCAGGATTTGAGTCCATTCGATTTTCTGTTAAATCTTCATTGGAATTGGGTGTGAACAGCACGAGCTCCATATATTAGTCCCATTGTTTTTATTATTGTTTTTATCGAATTTGAATCTGGATGTCGTGAGCTCCATTCATGATTACTGTCGATATACGCAGTATTGAACGAATCAGTTGATGATAACCCACTAGTTTGAATTCTCTCAATGATTTCTATTAACGCCTTGATAATTGATTTATTATCTGGATTTGAGTCCCAATGACTTTTTGTAATGTAATCAAGCTGAGATCTGAGTGACAGTTGATCTTAATGAGAGTCCTATTGATTTTTCCCGTGAATAAATGTGTCAAGTTTGAATTGAATGATAGCAGCTCCATGTATAAGTCGAATAGATTTATGTAATACAAAATGAATCACCTACGGCCAAACTACTGTTATTAGAAATTTATAGTAGTATTAATTTAATAAGTGCATGAGAAGTTGACTTGTTTTCTGGATTGGGGTTCAATTGATTTTTAGTAATCTCATCAAGCTTTTGTCCGGATGACAGTAGATCCATATATGGGTCCTATCGACTTGTTTCGTTTCAAGTTTGAATATGAATGGTCAATCAATATTGAATATGCAATATTGAAAAAATTAGGTAAAGCCAACCTACGAATTTCAAATTATTGAATATTTATATAAGTGCTAACTAATATGCATGAGGAGACGACTTAATTTTACAAATTAATAAAATTATGGTAGTGTAATTACTTCCAGTTCAAGAGGTGGCTCTGGCGACACTATTTCAATTTTTGTTTCTAGCAGATTTTTTAGTATATAGGGTGAATCAAAATGATGCACAGATCAAGAATATGAGCAGATTTCATTATTGCAAAAGTTGTTGACCTAATATGACATATCAGTGCTAGATGAAATTGAATGAGGGAACAAAAATTACTAGTATTTTTTTATTAATTCATGTCATGTTTTTACCCATCGAACGAGTTGTTGGCATGTTCAGAAAAATAAAGAATATTTCTATTCCACTCTTCATGCCTAAACGTTGGGAAATTCATTCAAAATGAACGACGGGCAGCAAAACGTCCCGAAAGCCCCAAAAATCACTTATTGATGTGATTCTTAACAAATCTTAACAACAATATACGAGGTGGGGAAATTATTCATCATGCAAGTATTTAAAAAAAGGACAATATTTTGAACACTAATTCGATGCTTTGAAGTTGATGAAGGGTCAAAAATTATTCGCTTGAATATTTGCTATCTAGTTTTAGGAAGCTCTTTCCAAGGGAAATTTCGCTGATCGTGGCTCTTGAAATAGTTAATGATGCAAAGAGAGAAAACAATACAGTTTCAATGCGAGTATAGCTACTTCAGTTTTTTGAGGTAGCAGTTATGAGAGGATCATTAATGTGAATTAGAACGAAGATATTGGCGAGAATTGAACCCCGAGGTGTTCCAGTGTGGATAATAAATGAATCGGAGGACGTTCTGCCAACCACAATGGAGAAAAGCGAGACGAATTTGGTGGCAGAACATTCCTAGAAAGATTCCTGTTGTTAGACGTAGTTGAAGTTTCAGACGGATTCAAAGCTACTACGACTGAAAGTTTTGATCACGAAATTCTCGCACAGCTAAGCTTTATATGTGTGATGAAAGCATCGTGACAGTTTATAGAAAATTTCATAGGTGTGTGTCCTCGAATATTTTGAAATGTATTCCACTTCTTGTCTATTGGATTCATGTGCTTATTCCTCGTATTCCTAATACTCAACATATTCATGTCTTTTACAGTCTTACTATTATTCTCATATCAAGATAAAAATTGTTCTATTTGCCTATACACAACGATTTATATTTTGTTGCATTCACTAGAAGGTCTCTGATTCGACGAAAATAACAATAACGTGTTTCATTTTCTGAATTTCCAATTTAAAAAAACTCATTATTCTATCTACTTTGTGCATTTCATCAAATGATTGCATGAAGAAGATTGACTCTCATGCATCAAATCAATCTCATCTAGAAACATTATTATTCCTCAAATTTCGGAACTGTCTATTCTTGATTCTGCTACATATCTCACCAAATGGAAATTGGAAGCTTTACCGAAAGATTCTCTCCACTTTTGTCCAGCCATTGATATATTTACAATTTTTGTTAATTGAAACGTGAGTGCCTGAAAATATTATCAATATACTTCAGTGTTTTTGTTGTATCTGCCTTAAACAACAATTTAAAACTTGATATTCTCCACAGTTATGTAATTGTAAACTTCTTTGAATAGTGTTTCGATTATCTTGTAAGAATATCTAATGAGAAAAGTTTGGCTGTGTGGAATTTTCATGGACACAATAAACCTCATCTATATAAATTACCTTTCTGCCCAATGAAAGCAATCAAATTGATGTGATAAAGAAATGAAGATGCTTCTCTTGGTTCTCTTCCTGTTATGGCGGATTTCTGTTGCTTGCAGATTAGGTTAAATGGTTTCTGATTCCATAGCTGGGTCCATGAAAATGAAGTTGAAAAACAGTACTGGAATTCTCTGGACACCACCATGATAAAAACATCATTAAACTTGCTTTGATACAACCTGGAATTTCTGCCACACTAACGTTCACAATATTCATAAATTTTTACTACTGATGCCTTCAAAATGGACTAAATTTCGAATTTGCAAATTTATACGTCAGGATATCCATGAGTTCAAATCTTTCCTTTTCTCTTACAAAGCAGTCACGTTGCAGTGATGCTGTTTCACTTATAGATCCATCAAATCTGTGGTTTCTCTATATTTTTTTTCTCTTGAAACATGATTGAAACAATGTTTCATATATGGTGGCACTTCTTTACAGATCCACGAGTATGTAGCTGATGTGAACAGAAGCGATTTACTGAACTCTGAAAAGTTAAAGTGGTTCACGCAACTTTGATAACATTTTTTTTACACAAATAGTGTTGATAAATTTCTGGAATGATAATTCAGGTCATCACCAAGTTGATTGATTCAAATTCTTCACATTAGAAGAGATTTCATTTCTTTACAATTTTCTTATAGTTTGGCTCCTGTTTCGTTAGCAAATATGGTAAATTTGTGCGTAATAAGAAAAAATTTCTCGATATCTCTAGTATAATATTGCCTGATTTCTTTATTTTTCGTTGGATGCTTTTCTTGGAAAGTATAAGTTGTGGGACGAGAATTCGTGTTCAAATTTAGTAGGGTGTATCTCTTAAGGAAGATGTTATTAGTCCAGCATCTGAATGGATGCTCGGAATATTTTTATCTATGTTTTCGATAGACGAAAATCAGTATATTCGTGAAATTGTCGGAATAGTTGGACTGCCAATTGGAAACAAGGAATACTGACATGCTGAAAATTTTGATTTTTCAGTTGAAATGTTTCAAATATGATCGCACAGCATCAGAAACATGGAAATCATATTGATAATATGTTACCCTGAATTTCTTTTACGGATTCATTTTCAATTTATCTTCTGAGAGCTTGATATAGATTGATTTTTTTTTACGGGTATTTCGACAAACACCGTAGTTCAAACCAGATCTTGAAAAACAAAATTATTACTAGACAGGCGGCTAAAACATCACCGATTCAGGTTCATCGTCGTACCATCCATATTATTTGATTTCAAGTATACTTTTCAATCGAAAGGAATCCCACTCTCAGTCAGTACCAAGTACAAATTACTCTACATAGCATGAAGCCAGAAGTGATTTGAAACTTGTCTCTATTTTAATTGAAAAAATTATAATTGAAATTATTCAGACTGAATTTGGTGCCCATCTAACAACTTTCATGAGATTCTTTTCATCAGAGTTATGAATTACTCCACTAGTGGGGTGCGGGGGTTAAGCGCAGTGCCTCCCCACCCAACCTTACAAAGATATTAATACAATTCTTCTGTACAGGTTAACCTGGATGGCACTGCGCTACCCTCCATGAGCACCGAGTAACGTCCGACCGCAAACCAAGCAAACTCAAGGCCATCCAACCATGTCTAACATTCCCATCCTCAACATGGAGTTCCGGGAGCTGAAAGAAGCGGTCTGGACTAAGCTCCAGGAACCGCGAACTCAGCGCAAGCTCATCCTCGTCATAGTCTCCATAGCGCTGCTGCTCGACAACATGCTCTACATGGTAATCGTTCCCATCATCCCGGACTACTTGCGGTACATTGGAGCTTACCAGGATTACGCGTCGGGAAACGAGTCACTCCCACCAGGTACACCCCGGAAGCACGACCACCACGGCCAGGACCAGGCTACAGGCATCCTATTCGCATCCAAGGCCATAGTGCAGCTCATGGTGAACCCCTTCTCCGGAGCACTTATCGACCGCATCGGCTACGACATTCCCATGATGATTGGACTCACGATAATGTTCCTCTCGACAGCGGTGTTCGCTTGTGGCCGGAGCTACGGCCTCCTGTTCTTCGCCAGAAGTCTGCAGGGGGTCGGTTCGGCCTTTGCAGACACTGCAGGACTCGCCATGATCGCAGATCGTTTCACAGAGGAGACAGAACGCTCCAAAGCGCTGGGGATAGCGCTGGCGTTCATCAGCTTCGGGTGTCTGGTGGCACCCCCGTTTGGAGGAGCACTCTACCAGTTCGCTGGGAAAGAGATGCCCTTCCTCATCCTAGCGTTCGTCTCTCTCATGGACGGGTTCATGCTACTGCTCGTTATGAAGCCAATCAAAGACCAAATAAAAGAATCGCAGATGGTGAAGCCGCCCTCCGTGCCCATCTGGAGGCTCTTCATGGACAAGTACATCGCGGTATGCGCAGGAGCTTTGATGATGTCCAACGTCGCGCTGGCCTTTTTGGAACCCACCATCTCGCTCTGGGTAGAAGACAACTTGACCACGGAGAATTGGAAGGTCGGGATCATCTGGCTACCAGCTTTCTTCCCCCACGTTTTTGGGGTTATCATCACCGTGAAGATGGCCAAAAAATACCCGCAGTACCAGTGGCTCATGGCCGCTGCAGGGCTAGCCCTGGAAGGCTTATGTTGCTTCATAATACCCTTTGCAAACTCCTACGTATTTCTCATGATCCCCATCTGCGGGATTTGTTTCGGAATCGCGCTCATAGACACCGCTCTCCTCCCCACTCTCGGATACCTGGTGGATGTACGTTACGTTTCGGTATACGGCAGTATATACGCAATAGCAGACATTTCTTACTCGGTAGCATACGCGGTAGGACCTATTATAGCAGGCAGTGTAGTCGAAGCTATCGGTTTCACCGCGCTAAACGTAGGCATCGCTCTGATGAACCTATTTTACGCTCCGGTGCTGATGTATCTAAGACACATCTATGACTTCAAACCTTTCGAGAACGAGGCAAACATTCTCATGTCTGACCCGCCAAATAAGGAGTACCAGACGTACTCAATGCAGGAGCAGAAACCGGTGGGGGGTGAGGTCCAGAACCACTTAGAGTACAAACAGCAAGAAACCAATTTCGACTCTGGATATCAGAGCCAGGACTACCAGCACACGGGCTACCAACAGAATTATCAGCAGCGCTCTTACCAGCAAGATCAGTCCCACCAAGAGACCCCGTTTCAGCAGCCTCCGGCCCGTCCTCAGGGGCGGGTTCTTCCTCAACAGCCAGAGGCGGCCAACCCCTTCAGGCCGCAAGTGCAGTCTACTGGAGGGAATCCTTTCAGGCAAGGCTTCTAAAATAGGTGTGTATATTGTATATTCTGTTAGTGAGCGTTTTGAGTTTTTGTATTTTGTATACATATCACACCGATTGTTCCTCTTATTGTACATATCGGCTGATATAATGTTAGAATAGATAAATGACAAACTGGGTGCAGATACCTGCGTAGATACCTATTTCCATTGAGGTAATTTACTATTATTTCATATGAAGGAATTGATAGGATCAATATCCTTCAATAATAGTAATAATAAAATGGGATAGTAATATTCAGCAAAAACCAGCATTTCTGAGGTTTTTGTATTTTCATTTTAGGAATTTGAGTATTTTTCAGGTTCACTGTTAATCATTAAACTCAAGAAATTACATTTGTTTATAAAAGTGAGTACAAAAATATTCATGTCATATAATGTGGAAGGAAAAAATGTTAGATTTGGTCTCAGTTAATAACAAAACCAAACAAATATGTCAATACGAGTTGAAATAACAAATAATTGATTGATGTTAATTTGGATTTTGATATATTAGCAATTTCATTTGCTAAATTATGGGCAATTGAATAAACTATTAACTTTCTGAAAAATATAGAATTGTTAAATTGATGGATGTAGCCGTTACTACGTGGTAAGAGATCATCATGAAAAATGATAAATGAAAATTTTCTATGTTTTCTACTACTTTTATTCGTAACTGAAGTTACTGCAGTTTCATCCTATAAAGACGTTTTCAAACTCATACAGTTTTAATGTTTCAATGCAGTATTGTTAGTTAAAAATGAAAGTTGTAAAAACATAGAAAGTTTCTTTTCTCGTTTTTCATAATACAGAATTGTATTTTTTCATTTCAAATCATAACTTTGTGATGAAAACAAATCTCTAGCTATTTTTCAACACTGATATGATTTATGAATATTTCAGCTACAGAAAAAAATTTCTAATGGAGGTAGGATTCTATGGGATCGATCTGAAACCGCACTCATATAATATGATACTTACTGAAGTTATATTTGATGGTATTATTTATGTAAATTATTTGGCAGATTCAATGACATTTATCAGATTCCTATATGGGATTTGTGGAATTATTATGAATGGCATTTATCTAGTAAGGCTTTGTAGAGATGAGATTTTGGGTTAGTTTTCAAAAAATCTGATACGATATCAATCGAATTTTTTGATCTTGAGTTGAGATTTCAGTTGCAATTTATAATTTGACATGAACTCAAATCAAATTTTTATAGCCTTTTTAATGGATTTTTCAATAATTCATATCTTTCAATGATTTCTGTACTAGTCAACAGATTGTTCTTTCAACTGATTATTATTTGCGTTGTGAGTTGAATCAATATCTGAAGACAATGATGAAAAAGTTTTTCATTCAGTTGATGGTTTTTGATAAATATCAACTTTCACAAAATGAATATATCGAAAACTGAAACCAAATAAAATTATGGAAAGGGCAACAAATTAGTGATTTTGACTGATATTTTTACAAAAATAGTTTTTCTACCAAACATTACTTCCTCACAAAACATTATTTCTGAATTTGTGGAGGCTTGAATGAAAAGACAGTTCAAGTTTCAGAACAACTCGAGTGATGTTGAAATAATTCTCAGTTTTCTCTGAGTACTCATTCATTCGTAGCGTTGTTCCGATGGTGTTCAACTCCTTTTGCCTGTGTTCGTTGTTTGCCAGCCTCCTTGAACAGATAATTAGTGAATTTGTTTTAGGAGGTGGTGTGAATTTGCGTGCAGGTATCTATTAGTGTGTGTTGTTTCTCAATGTACTGTGTGGCCTGATGTACCGTCAGGCTTTTTCATAAAAACGACTTCCAAGATCACAAAGAAACAGCAGAATACCCGAGAAACACCGGTCATAATAACCATACTACCATAGGTCAAAGGAACCACAGAAAAAATCAGCAGAATACACCGCCAACACCACATGGCAACATTATTCGTACCAGAACGTACAATAAGGTCCATGCTCCGTAATACGAATTACAGATCAGATACCACTGGAGTCCCAAAGATTGTACGGAATACCCTGTCAAAACTATGACAAGACATACTGTGACAAGACTTACATCGGCCAGACCAACACACGAAACAACATACCCAAGGATGAACATGAATAAGCAGTGAAGGGCGAAGTCACCACATCTTTCCTCTTCCAACACGTGTTGGCGACAGGATACAACATCAATCTCGAGAACACAAAAACATTAGCAAAATGAAAACTCGAAAAATCAGAGAAGCTATCGAAATTGAAGAACTACCGAATAGTATGAATGAAAGCGATGACACCACAAAGGTTACCATCAACATGGAGGTTCATCATATCACTCCACAAAATCAAACAGACCGCAATGACGTTGTTCGCAAAAAGAACGAGAAAGATTCTTACAAACATTTTTTCTGTCATCTTAATCTAATGAACACATTTCAAAGCAAATCTAATATCTTTTGATTAAAAAACAAACATATTGGTTTTCAAATGCACGATGTCTAAATTAAGACTGAAAAACG
This sequence comes from Leptinotarsa lineolata, assembly GCA_015342045.1. NCBI lineage: Eukaryota > Metazoa > Arthropoda > Insecta > Coleoptera > Chrysomelidae > Leptinotarsa > Leptinotarsa lineolata. The sequence goes on along the minus strand of WOGR01000436.1, from coordinate 15,572 downwards.
GCGTTATTCATATCAAAAACTCTAGAAGAGTTTCAAGCATAAACTAAGATAAATACTTAAAATTTGAGAAACATGTGGGAGCAAAGAACAAGAAATTATTAATGGGTTGCTTCGTGTTGAGAATTTCATGCTTCCTGATTCTTTTCTGAAATGGAAATATTCTGTATATTCCTGGAAAATACCGAAAACTTTTTTTGAAAGTCAAGAAAGAGTGAAATATTTCTTGACAATGTTAAAAACGTATATCTCTCTGTTACAAACATATATCGGTTTATTTGAATTTGTTTGGTGGCTCTCATCCATATCGTGTTTTAAAAGTTGTTCAACATAAACAATTCTCTTTAGTAGAACATGGTAATGGTAATCACATGGTTCGGACATATCATTTGTTAATAAGTCACTGATTGAAATTATAGACTGCTGTTTTCGGTACGAAAATTTTTCACGAGGAGAAATCAGGTATAATTAATATTTGCCAAATTAGTTAACATCATCGAAACAGTAGTTGCAGCATCTAATAACCCGAGAACCATTTCAAAACACATTATTAGTGAGATTAGATCAGAAGAAAGTCATTATCGTCGATTGTATCAGATTTGTTGAAATTTTAACGGGCAAATGTGCAATAAAAAGAAGGGTGCCATTCATATATATGTAGATATGAGTATGTTTCATTAAATTTGTGGTCAATAAACATGTGGGATGGAATGCAAAATGATACTATCAAGTTATTAGAGTTGTCTAGAATGAAATGAAGAGTTTCCAAAATATCTCATCAATATCCACAACTTCAGCCTATATACGATTCATATATGCTTCCAATTGATTTCTGTGGAATCCTGGTATTCTGAGTTCATAATAGAAAACACAGCAGTATCAACATATGCAATTAATATTTGATTATTGAAATTCCGAGTCAATATCTTGACAAAGTAAACGTTTTGACAGGAGTTTATGTTAACTCCTTTTAAGTTTCCAAATAGAGGTTGATTACCTTCGAAATATGTTGTGTGATGAAATTCTCTATCTTCATCAATATTTCGACTTTCTCATGGCTAGCTACAGAGTCCTGAAATGATAAATGTTATGTTGAATTCTACAGTAATATGTGTTTGCTTGAAAATTTGTTTGGACAAACTAAAATACGAATGGGATGATAAAAATTCGGTAAAAATTCTTTGAAACAATAGAAAACAATAGAAAATAGCGCATGCAAATCTATGCAAAATTTTCTGGAGATCTTACGATACCTCTGAAAAATTTATGATTTTTATAGTCCTAAAGTAGAAAATCAATTACATGTGACGTTAGGTGTAAAAATCTTTTGCACCTATCAGATTTTTCTTTGCCTGAGATATCTACGTATCTTGGCTCCCAGCATAGGGTCAAACTATTTCTGTCTACCAGATTTATCAGTTTACTTTTGTGTTCATCAGTGTCTCAAATGCAGCATGGCTGTATGTAAAAATATTGATACGATCATTTCGTTGAGACCTCAAATTGATGTACTTCACGCATTACAAAACTGTATACACTGTAACCTGGAAGACAGAGTTACAGTAGATAGCTACGAGTATAATTTTACTTTCTCCCAATACAGTAAATTCCGGTTGCCGTTTCATTATCGGTTTTCAATCTTCAGTCTTAATTGGTCCACTCTTGTTTTACTATAGAACTTATTGAAAAATAAGTTTTGTAATCATTTTAGTGTAAGTCTTCAGAGCTGAAGAACCTTGATGACCTCACTTTCAGACTTGTAAAACATATATTACTGTGACAATTCTTACCCTATCTTCCTTGAAATGGCTTGTAGAATGAAAGTCGAAGTATTGACAACGAGAAAATTTGAGTTCCATGCTCCTCATTCGCCTTTCAAGTGGAAGACCGGAGTTCGATTTCCCGCCGGGCCACCGTGCTGGGCAATCGCACGTTAAAAGGTAAGGCCTCGTTAATCCATTGCTCGCATAAGTTGCGACTTCTGAGGGTTGACGTTCGTCAGCTGGTTAACGGAACGAACAATTTTAGAACAAAACAACAACAATAACAGTTACACTAAGTGTCAGTTTCCCAAAGTATAGAAAAATATCAGAATCGACGAAATGGTTTAGACTTTCACGGCTGAGGTTTTCAGTGTCACTGTTTTCCGAGTTTGAAAGCCGTGGATTCTTGGAATCTCTTCCTGACGTTTCGCTGGCTAGCAAGCCATGATGGTTTGCTATGCATCGGATAGCAAGCTATAATGGTTAAACCTCTGAAGAAGCAAGCCACTCGCGCCAGCGAAACGTCAGGAAGAAATTCCAAAAATCGACGGCTTTCAAACTCGGAAAACAGCCACACTGAATATCAGAATCTTTGCAAAGAAGAACATGAACCTATAATATATTCAATGTATCATTGTGTTCCTTCGGATTTTTCAATTCAAAATTTGCAAAATACTTTGGGAGCCGTGGTCAATGATATTATTCAGCAGTTTTTTGGAATGAAACTACTTTTCCAGAAACACACACTGTACAGGCCAAATATACTCATAATTTTTCCCAAGAAGTAAGTTTTACATTGTCAGTAATAAATGAAACGTTGAAATTATGAAATGATTTTGATAATGAATCAATTTCAAAAAATTATTCCACCCTTTTCTGTACCTTTAATACTCATATCGAACATAACTCGAATACGATTATTTCCAAATATACTTAATATATGACTCTCATTTTGTTATGGATTATTTTGAAATTATTATATATTCTAATATATCAACTAAGATCACATACATATCAGAATCGAATGATTCACCTGTTAACTCGTGATAGGTCGAGAAATCGACCATATAGTTTTAGGACTAGTTTACAAACACTGAGTGTTCCCTTCAAATCTATTGAAGTCGTCTCACGAAATAGAAATGAGTGACAACCCAAAAATACCCAAAAAAACAGCATGAACATCAAACTCGAAGTCACAACATTATCTGATTGACTGAAATTTTCAAATGAGACTGTACTTAAAAAATGTCTGCAATACCTTGACTGAAATTCTAAAATGATTAAATGAAGATTTCAAGGGAAAATCCAGTTTAGCTTTAGAAAAAAACACTTCAACGAGAAACATCAAAGAAACTGTGATAGTTTTTGCTCTGCTATATCAGATATTATTCTTATTCTGTAATTTGGTTGAATTGATTTCTGTTGGAGTTTCCTTCGACATTTTTGGCATAGCAGCAAATTGAAGTTTATAACAAAATTCAAAATAATAACAGACAAGAATATAGGTCAATTCTCAAATGTTTCTATTCCGAATTCTAGAGCTCGTTTTACGTATATAACTGAAATGGTTTTCTCTGTAGAAAATTCAGTAATTATAAATAGAAATTAAAATATTGTGAAGCCTTTCAGTGACATCAAACTCTCAATGAACTGGATTCGACTAAACTCAAAGAGAAATCAAATGATATGAAGCCTCAGGAACAAATCTTATTTGAAAAAGTATCTAATGAATATAATAAATTGCTTCAAATAATCAAAATGTATACGTAACAAAAGAGTCCTGAACTATCTGTGAAAATTTCGTAAATTTTTCGAAATGAAGAACTTGAATTCACAAAAGCATTTTTCATAATCTCATTGGTTCTGGTAACTAAGATCTGGTTATGGTTCCAAACTTGTTTCTGGTTTCAAATCTGTTTCTAATTTCAAATCTGTTTCCAGTTTTGAATCTAAACATGTATATGCTTTGATGTATCATATACATATCATATCAGATATCATGTCAAGTTCCGGAATTTTTGATATACCTCGAAATATGTTTCTTTATATATTGACTGCTTTTTATTGCATTGATAAATATATCGATCTCCGCCCACACGAGGTTTTCCTGTTGGTACAAAAAAAATTACACATATAATTATGGTTTACTAAATTTTCTAGGATCAGAAACAAAATACATCTCAGTAGTAAAACATATCATGTGATTATGTCGAAGTTATAGGAATCTTCAGAATGAAAATGAACTGAGCAACAGATTGTCATGTTTACTGACTAATTACAATATTGGTCATTTGTATAACTTCTGTAATTGTATTTCAGGCATCTTTGAAATGTGAATCTGAAGTAAATACAAAAGGTCAGGTGGACTGTACATACAAATGTCATTCAAAACTTGAGTGAATTTGAATTCTCAGTATGAATGAACTTTCAACCGATCAGCTAATTGAATGTTCAGAACAAGGTGTTTGATTTGAAGATATTCTTCAACTTTTGTAGCCGATTTCTCTTCTTCCAATACCAAAATTACGACTTCTTTTTCGAAAGGGCAAATACAAGAATTTCATTGAAATAGTGAAACTATTTCATAACCTATTGTCTTGAGAAAAACATGTTTCATGATGTTCTATTCTTCAGTACAATTTTTCAAAAAATTCTCTGTACAAATTGATCCATGAATTGCTATTCAAATATATGGAATGCTAGAAATTGTCTCATTGGAAGAGTGAGAAAATGTTCATTTTGAAATGATCCTCAACTTCCACAATAGGCATCTATAGATTATACCAATAGGATAAGTTTTTGATCTTAATATCTTGGCTCTCCTGCATCATTTCGAAATTGATGAATTTTTCAGTAACAAAGATGAAAACCAAAATGATAATGGTTTATCCGATTGAAGATCATAAATATTTACTCAATTCTTGTGATTCTGAAGGCAAAAAGAGTGCATATATAACTAATTTCTTCTCTGACTGCCTAATCCTGTTTTATTGATCTGTCTGCAGTTTGGAAACAATTCGTATATTCTAACAAAAACTCATGTCTAAAGTGAACATTTTTCACCCCAACGAAACTTATTTGCAAAATTATCAAATGTTTCCGCCCAAAAACTTTCAATATGACATGTAAAAATGTAGTAGTCGTTCATTAATGGGAAATTTTTCCGTCACATTCAGCCGTTACAAATATTTGTTTGGAAAATAGCTCAGGAGTGTCAATTTCAGCCATCACCTCTGGAATTTTTATCATCTGAAACCTGATTTCCTTTCACAAAATAAGCTCAATCTCACATTCGTAATGTACAACGACCTATTTGACCTTTGGCAATGCCTTTCAAGTTTTCCAAAACAATGTGCCTTATCATTTTCTGTGGTACAAAAATCATTATCTCCATCCCCTCTCTACGGCCCTCGAAGGGGGAAGGAGCTACCCATGGATCGAAGTAGCAATATTTCAAGCTCAATAATCAAAACATGTCAATATTTTGGCCAGTTTTCTCCTGTGTCTTGTGCTCAAAGATCCTGATTTTAGTGCCTTCTTGTTGAGAGTTTTAATGAAGGAGTTTGGATGGTGTGGGGTTCCAAAGTCAAAATGGGAACTGACATTTGAGAATGTGAAATACAACAGATTTTTGGAAAGCTGTAGGTTACAGATGAAGAAGATTCAGGAAGGGTGGTCTGAAAGAGATCTCCACTGCTATATTTCCATTGAATAATTGTTTTTGTTGTGTGGGAAAACTCGACTAATGGAATAATTTTTCATTTAGTCAAAAATGATGAGAAATGATATAATTTCACTTGATTGAAAACAATAATTGATTCATAAAGAGATCCGATTTTTAAAATTTTTCGAGGATTGGTAGTATAAACTCAAATAATAAATTGTAAGCACACGAAGTGAAGAATACTAAAAACATATACATATGTTTTATTGTTCAAATTGAAATAATGAATGTTGTATTTGTTAAATTCAGAAACTGAATGTTGCTGATTGGTAGTTTAGACTGATAACAGTTCAGGTAAATTTCATCGCCGATTTCCAATAATTTATGATATAGGTCTAAGCCTTCTGCAGAACATATTTTCACCAGACTAATAATAAATAATTAGTCTCTCACTTCGAAAATGACTTGATTTGTGAGGAACCAATAGATATTCTGTCTATGAATCCATCAGATCCTCTTTCAATTCAAACTTTCGTAATGACCTGGCTTATCATTTTCTAAGATATGTGACATACGGAGATTATTTATATTTACAAGAAAAATATACCTAATTCAGTATCATATTAGAACGTATATCTGGAAGTGATCAAATTGATTTGGTAGAAATTGAATCAAACTAGGGATAATATTTCTTTGAAATCATACACTTAACAATTCGTGTATCAAAAATATAATATATCAACAAAGTTTGTGATATCACACATAATAGAAACATTTGAATCATTTGCTTCAATTTCTTATCTACCGTTTCGAAACATAAACTATTGGTTGGAATGCAACAACTTAATAGGCATATTTCTCTCATTATTTTTTGACCATGCCTAGATTTTTAAAAAATGATGCATTTAAGAGACAGGAAATTGAAATTAGATTATCAATTAATAATTTATCTAAAATTCATTGAAGGACAAATATAGAAGATTTGGAGCTGCTGTTTGTACTTGTTGTGATTTTAGAAATGAGACAAGAACAAAAAGACTAGTGTGGGAAGATTGATGAGATGATCTCTTCTACTTTGTAAGGAGAATGAAGTGATCGTGTTTGTGAGATATCACTGAGAACAGCCTGATTGAGGTTCAAAAAGAGGCAGCAGTATGCAATATTCAAAACAGTTTTTCTGAATAAAAAAAAAGTTACCAGAACACATATTACTGAGTCTGAATGATTGTCTACTGAAGTACTTCTTGTATTCGGAGTATGGCGATATTCTGACTGATGACTTTTTGAGGGAGTCTACAGAAATTACATTGTGGCATGATTTATGTGCACTCTGAATCATTATTGTGTGAAAATTAATATTTTCAAGAATGAGGTTTGTTATTTTTGAAATTACCCTCAGAACAATGTCCTCTACATTGAACTGAAGTATATTTTCCAGTAGCTCATGAATAAAAAACCAGATATTACATAATATTTTCTTAGTGTTTCTCGTTGGGTATATCTAATTATAAAAATCTTAGGTTAAGTCACGAAGTAGCCCGCATCACACACCCCGTCTTTTTACTGATTTTGTACATTGGATTTTATTGGACTTAGCTGTCAGGACTCTAGTGTCAATTCCCCGGTATGTAAAACAATGTATGTGCAAAAATATATCTGTATATCTGATTTTTGCAGTTAGTATAAATACGTTTGGGAACCAGAAAATTTGCTCATCTTGTAGATAACTTAAGTGTAACTAACTCCCAAACTACCCCCAAATTTATCTGTATTCCCAATGTATATGTAGTGGAAATAATAACAATTCCGCATAATTACCTGAATAATAATTTTTTCAAATATAGAAAATGCATTATATCTCACTATATTCTCCTTGATTTTTTTTGATACTCAACCAAGAAATAGAAGAACAGTTTTTCGTTGAGAAATCAATAAGGCAATGAAATGACAGAAAATACCTAGCATGTGGATTATCAAATTTGTCAGAAAACTTTAATTTGGTGAAAAAAAACCTTTTTAGTCTTCTCCAAATCTGAAGTTTCTGAATTGCGTACCCCTTTGAAAGATTGCAGAGTTTTTTCAAACCATGCTCTTAATTATTTTCTACAGACTTGTGACTCAATTTTTGAGAATTTGTTTAAAAGAAACTGGTCTAAAATATAACCAACCTAGCCCACGAAGTTGAAGAGTAGGTACTGTAGTGGCCTTATTAACATGAGTATATGCAATTTACTATTGTCAGTTATAGAAACTACCTCTATCTGTGGGATAATCCATTTTATTGAAGCAATCAAGATGTATGCAACTGGGAAGGCACCGTGAAAATTCCAAGTATTTCATTAAAACAATCGGAGTCGGAATTTTGCATGATATTGTATATTTCAGTATTACTTGATGAGTAGCTTCTGTTGAGGGAAAAAGTTTGAGCAAAATAATTATTGAAAACCACTTCCACAGAAACAAAATACAGTGTATTATCGGAAATAATGCCACAAAACCTCAAAATTTAATCAATAAGTTTCCATTTTTCCAACGAAAACTTTATAAAATGATGTAAAATTCTACAGTCGTGGATAACTTCGTGAAAACTATTTTCCATTTTTTTGGCCGTGGTTTGCAGGTTTTTATGCATGAAGTTTCGTCTACTACTGTGGCGATGCGGTAACGGTCACAATGCCCGAGTTGGTTAGGTTAGGTTAGAAGCGAGTGGGTCTATTCAACCCTCCACCGCAACCCATAAAGGTTTATTGAGGCTCACACCTATTCAAACTCGACCAAATAAACCCAGTTTCTTGACGGAGCCGATTAGTTTGTATTGTGAGTGATCTTTCAGGTCAGATGGTAAGAGTGTGGTTCTACCAAACTCTGAAAACCTGATTCGGTCTAAGGGGCAGGCCCAAAGTATATGCTGTGCTGTTTCATCATATTTCAAACAGAGGCGATACACACTGTCTTCCGACAGTTCGAGTCTCTGCATATGATGATTCAGACGACAGTGACCTGTAAGGAGGCCTGTTAGATATCGTATATCATCTCTACTAAAGTCCAACAACTTTCTAGTTTCAAGCTTCGAAGTATAACTTCAATAGAAAACAAGATGGAATGAACATAAATGAAATCTGGCTACCTGTCCTGCGTTCGGGGTTACCGGAACAACAACTCAAGCACTAACTCGGGCATTGTGAGAGTTACCACATCGCCTTCAATGATGTATACCGCAGTAGTAGACGAAACGTCAGACATTAACCCCCTGCTGGAAAATAGCTTTCACACAGAAAACTTCATTACTCAGCAATACCATGAAAAAACAATCAGCTTGATTGCTCGATTGGTATTGCTCAAAAATAAGTTCAAGTTGAAAAAAATTACTTTCACTTGAGAAAATATTTGAAATTAGTGATATTCGTGAAGATTATGTTCTGAAATACTCTCAGCTGAATGCATGGAGTACCCATTCAATCAATTTCATAAATGACACATATGGCACATGTTAATTTAGGCAGCCTCACTATCATGTTATCGCTCTGAAGAAAATTCAAGGAGTATCTGAATACTCTGATACTCCATTCAACTTGGAATAGTTTACGTAAACTGAAGAAAAACTTGTTCTTATCTCTCATCAAAATCTTATCAATAATATATATGACCCTAAACCGTCTTTGTCGCTTTGAGTACTTCTACAATAACATGGAGCGGTGCCACAGAGGTATGTGAGTAGGAATCGTTTACTTGCGGAAAATATAATTACTGATAATGAAAATTTTCTGTTGATGTTTTTCAAACTCACATGTAACAGGACTGAGCAGTTCATAGGATAACATGGAAAAAAAGTTTTTGAATAAATTTTATTATTCAACATAGTTGCAAGATCTGGAGGACACGGTGGATGCGAAAGCAATTCGAAGCCCAATTCAAGCAATTTTGCCACCGTTTTCATTGATTTGTGATGTGGTGCGATTTCTTGATAAATCGGCACCTTTTTTTCTTCAAATGGTGCTGTTTTTCCGCGATTTCGTCCTTCAAACGCCCAATAAGGCTATATAATAGTCGCTGTCTATGGTTTCTTCCTTTTCAAGATAGTCAATGAATATTATACTATGTGCATCCCAAATTTCTAATACTATAACCTTGCCAGCCGACTGTTGCACCTTTGCACGCTTTGGAGTCGGTTCACCAGGTGCAGTCCACTTAAGATGACTATCGTTTCGATCCTGGTGTCAAATGATAGAGACATGTCTCATCCATTGTCATATATTGACATATAAATTTGGGTTTATATGGAGGAACAGCTTCCAAGACTGCACAGAATCATCAATTCATTGTTGTTTTTGGTCGATTGTGAGCTCGCACGGCACCAAATTTGAACAGAGCTTTTGCATACCCAAATATTCATACACGATATGTCCAACATGTTCCTTTGATATCTTTAGAGACTCTATCTCGATGAACTTCACTTTACGGTCATCCAAAATTATTTAGTGGACTATTTTAATGTTTTCACTTTTCAGTGAAATCAATGCTTCAGTAATGCAGGAAATCATTTTTTATCCAATCTCTTCAAACTGACAAAAGTTGCTTTACTCAAAATGTTCTATCCCACAAGCTAACAATCTGACAGCTGTGAAATTTGTCCACGTGTATTTTGGAGGTCAAGGTTAATTGAGAATCTTATGGATGTAATACTTGTATCGCCATCTCTGTGTTAGTCTACGAACTTTTCAGCCCACCGAATACTGTGACAGCACTGAAGCCCGCGCCATCTGGGACTTTTTTTATTATTAGATTTAATTGATATCTTGCAGTTATATGAGCTCTATTTCAGTTGTCAGGTGCTATGGCAGACCTGTCAAATTTGATATATTTCGCAGGAAATTCAGAAAAATTTGTTCCTTTTGAAAATTTCACATCGTGTTTCAGAACTTTCGTTCGAAACATGATTGAAACTTTCTAACTCTGGCGAATACGAAACGTACATGCAATATCATGACCTATCAATGGAAAAAAATACTTATAAAAATTTGTCTTTCGTAGTGCGAATTTTCTCTAGCTCTCTCAATTTAATCCGAACCAACTCGCATTCGTTTCGTCGCGAGGTAAATGGACAACTGATTGAATAAATGCGTTCATTCTCCGTTTATAATAGTGAGATTCAAAAAGTTTGCACCATATAGGAAACTTTTTTATTATCCATTCATTGGAAAATTTTATTCTTAATAAAAATTGGTGCATTGCAGAAAACTTAGATTTCAGTTGTCAAAATTCTAAATTTCCGAACGGTGTACGAGGGAAAATAAAAAATAGAAATTTTGATCAAGAGTAAACTACTTTCATTTTGGACATCATTAGAAATGTTTATTTAAAAAAGTTGTTCAAATTTAAAAACGATATTCAGATTTGGAATCACACCCCTCTTCTCAACAAAACACAAGAAATCCTTTTTAATTGTTCTAGCCTCATGAAGAGAACAAGTATCTCATATACACCTTAGGCGCCTCCCTCATATTACTATAATAATTTATCAATGCAAAATTTTGTCCAATTTATCATTGGAACCAGTGTATCGATGTTTGTTGGAAATTGTTAGAATTTTCATTAGTTTTCTGGTGAAAAATTGATATTTCACTCTGTATGTATGTTTTTAATAACTATTAGTACGATTTAATGACAAAAAATAATTTTAATTTCTGAAAAATTTCTATAAAAAATGGCTGGTTCAGTTTAATACATGACAACTAAAGCAGGGCTCATATTCAATTATTTTTCAAGCAGGAGATAACAGCAAAGTAAAATTTCAGTAATATCTAATACTAAAAAAATCGTATGGAGCCAAGTTTATGGTATCACTGTATGAAGATGCCTTTAAAAAACAAGTAATCATTTCATTGAAATGAAAACGCACAAATATTTTTATGATTTAAAAAGTCCTGGAGAGGAAATTAAAGGTGTATTCAAGTATCAAAAATAGTATTCTGAAGTACTATAAAATCCAATATGAATGTGTAGCCTTGCATGATATGTGAGAAATATAATTTCAGAAAAATATAGCTATCGCTTTATAGTTGTCGTTGAATTGCATATCAAGCAATAATCCTATACAGAAGGGTGTTCAACTGGATTCGTAACAAAGCTGTTAAGTGTAATTTGAAGCCAGGTCTTTGTAACGAATGAATGTCATTGAATACTCTTCCTATAGCCTTCTGTTGACCAAAACTAGGCGAATTTATGAACATCGAATGATATATATTGTCATCTGATTTTCTAAAGCTATCTGTGAATTACGAAAGCACATTACATATCTATAAAACAGGGCTTTTACACATAAATAATATTTCAGTAGAATTTGTATATTTTTCGTAAATGTCACTATATCCGTCTAACCAAGGAATGCACTTGATCGACATGAAAACCAATGACTCTTGTACTGGTGTATCACACGGTCTCACAACGGGGCCTCTCATTCAATTTATCTATGCCAATCAACTGTATACCGCGATATTATTTGCTTCAACTGCGATATGTAGGTTAAGAATATTTCTGTAGCGGTTAAGATATGTTCCATTTTATTCGACTTCTGACCACTCTGTACACTCTGTATGGTATCGAAGTGGTCGAAGGATTTCGAGCAGTGCTGTTCATTTGTTTTGTAAAGTACTGATAGTCTAAAATGTTACCTTAATTCGTGTATGAATGACTGTATGATACGTAGTTTAAGTTGTAGATTTGATTATCAGATTTGGAATATCTGTGTAGATTTAGTAGGTGTAATATAGTTGTTTGTTTGGGTGTAAAAAAGATGTAGTAAGGGTGCTTCTAGACATAGAAGAGAGATAGGTTGAAAATAGTAACTTGGTTCCAAGACAAGCAGAAGAGCAACAGTTTTGATGGAACTTTGATTTGGTTATGTTTCTCTTGATATGAAACTATTGCTGTTCTTAGGTACTGATTATTCTTGTCATTCTGAATGGATCTATTAAACTTTATTGTTATGGATATGTTGTTTCATTAAATATTTTATCCATGTTCATTGATCTCCTGCTTTTTTCTAGTGAGAATATCGTATGTGTATTTTTCATATTAGCAAACATTAGAGTTTGGGATCGGAATTTGTAAATTTGTTGCCTTCGGGGCAACAAATACTCAAAACTTCTGGTACACTCACTAGCCAAAAAATGAGAAAAATAATGCGACTAATATCATAATGGCTATACATGGGAGTTTAAAGGATCCTGACTGCGAATTCAACATTAAATTTTCCACACATTTTATCTTGCATTGTAAAAAACGAGGCTGTAAACTAGTGATTAACAGAAATAGACTTTCTCTGATAGAAATAAATTGATTCCTCTCATTTAGATAATTGGAAAAGTATTATTGAACAGTAATCTCCAAAAATTTTCCACTAATAATTCAGCCCATTTTTGCAACTATTCCAGTTGTGTTAGATTCACTTTGATGATATTACAGTACACAAAAAATTTGAATTTTCAGTAACAAATTGAGATGAAAAATGAACGGCATTAAGTTTTCTGTTATCAAGTTGAGCACTATCAAGAAATGAATACAAAATTTTTAAGAAAAGGAGATTCATAATGCAAATTTCCAACTCTCAGAACGTCTTGATGACAGGTCGTTCATCTCAACTCACGACGTGATTGCATTGAGGTGACCATCATAAATGTATAATTTGTAAGCCAATCTGTAAGATAATAATTATTATTTATGCTATTCACAACATGATGGCCTTGGTATGAACTTTATTAACGTTATTTTCGTACGTTTTCAATAAAATCAATGCATGTGACAAAAATGCAACAAAACGCTGCCTGTACATAGGAGATTTTCAAGAGAAACATTTTTGGGGGATCTTCATCAACGCAATAGACAGAAAACAATGATTTTTTGGATATTTGAGTATCGATACCTTTGTGCGCGCTGATCTTGAAATTCTTTGATCGCTTTGGATGCGGTTTTCACTAATGTATTGTAAGAAGCTTCAATAAACATTCACTGTTTGAATCATTTCAATCGGTTCAAAAAAAAATTGAGAAATCACGTCAAACAATCGTAGGGAAAATTCTTTACATATAGTTTTTCGATAGGTGTCAGTCCATTAACCTACAGTGTAGAGAGTTTGAGACTGGCCTGAACAAATTGTTCTTTCATATTATTTGGTGGGGAAAATTACTATAAAAATATTGTTCAGGTAATTTATGAAAACTATCGTTTACTCTTTTTGTGCTTCGTGAAAATGATCACCTTTCTGGATAATACCACTATGGATATTGGAATCATATCCGACAGACACATGCACAGATATATCCATATGAAAATACTTACAGATGATTTTTGTTTGTTCAGTAATCATCTACAGACCTATTCTGAAATATAACTTCCCATCAGTGCAAGACAGGTCCAATCGAAACATCATGCATTATGTCTGGGACTCGTTACTCCTTTGTATATACGAAAGTTTTCTCTGTCTGATATAGGTTTAACTACTGCGAAATAGTAACAGATTCACCTCTTGTTCAAAATTGATAATGTTCCATATTGAATTAGCAATAAAATTCGAAATCTATCAACAAATAAAATCAGAATAAATAGCTTGAATTTCAATTATATTAAGCAATAAAACATGGAAATAAAATACGGTGAAACGAATGAAATAATCAATATGAAAGATTAAAATGACCACACACAAAAAAGAAATGAAAAATAATAAAATTGAGTTGAAAAATTTAAATTAAAAAAATATTTCAAACCAAATTACCTCACGACGTTTCGACTGTTGTTATCCATAATAGTTTTTGAGTGATAACTGGACTATTTCTCCGAGAGATGACTATTTATAGGTCATACGAGCGCTTTCACCTATCTCCTCTTTCCTCTCACCGCTTCATCAGTACTTATAGCGGGAGTTGACCGTTTTTTTCCCGCTTGATTACAGGTTGCTATATGTTGCTTGCTAACTTGGCTGCATGCGTAGTTGGACAACATATATGCAGCTTCTTTGAACTTTCTCCTGAACCAGTCTTTTTCCCTATGGATGATCTCAGCTTGGGACTACTTGATGCTATGTTGATGAGTCCAAACATGCTCTGCTATTCTCGAATTGTTGGTTTCTCATCGCTGTGTGTTTCAATTGTGTACGGCAATGTGGACTTTCAATGGCCTCTTTGTTTTACTAAAATAGGATTTGCGGCCCTCACAGGGTATCCGGTGAATGTTATTCTTGGAATCGCAATCCGTGTTTGGTGGCCTGGCTGCTACGGATGGTGTTTCCGGATCTGAAGCAAGTTCTGACGTTGTACTTGGACCCAATTCGTCTCATTCTTTACGACAATCCTCTGACGTAGGGAAGAGCAAGCACCTCTAGAGACCTTACTTCGTATTACAGAGACCGAAGGCACGATCCACTAGAGTTTTGATAATTCCTCTGTTGATAGATTGATGGTGGTAAGATTCGTGATTCAGTGACTCATGTGTGAGTGGATTTTCGGTATACAGATGTTTTCCACTTGGTGTTGGTCCTCTTCACGTCTAAGAATGGCGAATCTTTTTAGACTCCCTTCTCCATTGTGAAGGTGATGTGAGGTTTTACGCTGTAGATGTGAATCAGAAAGGTGTCTAGTTCTGAATTTCCGTGGTTCCGTACTATGAAGGTGTCATCACCGTATCTCAACCAGACTCGGGGCTTCTTCAATTGCCAGAGTTTCAAACTACTTCTTATACAGAGTGGTCCAACGAAAGGTATGCACCTTGCTTTTCTCCTTTTCTTGTAACTTAATGCAAAAATGCTCGGACAGGTCAATTTTGCTTTTGAGGAAAACATATTTCAGATGTATTTTTCTACCTGTGCCTTCAACCCCTCTAGCGAGGGTGAGTAACAACCCTAAAATTTTTAATAGAAAGTGGGGTCGAGTGATATATCATTTGAAAAGGCACAAAATTATTTTCCCAATGATACCTAATTTGTTGTATTTCACTCAAACATTTAGTTATTATGAAGAAAAACAACTACAACCATCAGTACTTTGAAATGAGTGATTGACTAATTAGAATCCTACTTCAGCAAGTGCTGAAGGTGTGACCCATTTGCTTCCATACAATAATACAGATTTTGTTCAAATCTATCCCTAACATTCTGT